>JAWQFJ010002040.1:17500-79955 GCA_034096865.1 Theodoxus fluviatilis
CCTCGAAAGACTGAAAGATTTGGAGGTAGCAGAAGCCTTCCAAGCAACGATTGGAGGGAAATTTGCAGCACTTACCATACTAGACGCTGTCGACACAGACATAGACACGTTGATTGACACCTTCAACACAGCGGTGACAGAAACGGCCAGTGAGATCCTTGGCAAACACAGCTCAGTCAAAAAGCCCTGGGTCACAGCCGATGTACTCGATCTTTGCGACAAACGGAGAGACCTAAAGAAGAAAAAGAACGACACAGAAGGCACAAAGCAGTACAAAGCAGTCAACCAAGAAACCAAGAAAAGCATGAAAAAGGCCAAGGAGAACTGGATTGAAGAACAGTGCCAGGACATTGATGAGAGCCTGAAGAACAACAACAGCTAAAAAGCCTACCAGCTGGTGAAAGATCTGACCAGCACAAAGCAAGGGCAAACCACCACAATACAATACAAGGATGGAAAGTGTCTGACGGAAGAACAAGACGTATTAAAGAGGTGGACAGAATACTGCTCAGAATTCTACTACAGAACCACGGGAGACCCAGACGTACCGAATTGCCCTCCAGCAACCAACAACGACGACCACCCCATCCTTCGTGTAGAAGTGGAAGCAGCAATAAAATCGCTGAAGAAGGGAAGTCAGCAGGAATGGACAACATCCCAGGAGAGCTGGTGCAGGCAGGGGGGGGGGGGGGGGGGGGGAAGAGATGATCTGTGCTTTAGTGACCATCTGCAACAAGATCTGGCAGACGGGGAAGTGGCCCACACCGTGGATGCAGTCCCTCATCATCACCCTCCCAAAGAAAGGCAACTTACAGCTATGCCAGAACTACAGAACTCTCAGCCTCATCAGCCACCCGAGCAAAGTCATGCTGAAGATCTTACTGAACAGATTGAAGCCACAAGCAGAGAAGATCATCACTGAAGAACAAGCAGGCTTCAGACAAGGGCGCAGTACAACGGAGCAGATCTTCAACCTCAGGATACTGTGCGAGAGGTACCTACAACACCAACAGGACCTCTACCACGTCTTCGTGGACTTTAAGAAGGCTTTCGACAGGGTATGGCATGCAGCACTGTGGGCTACCATGAGGCTGTACAACATCAATGCCAACCTGATCAGAGTCATAGAACACTTGTATGACAATGCCACAAGTGCCGTATACTTCAACAGCAGCATTGGGGACTGGTTCAGAAGCACAGTCAGAGTGAGACAAGGCTATTTGCTCTCTCCCACCCTCTTCAACATCTTCCTGGAAAGAATAATGACTGACGCCCTAAAAGACCACGAGGGGACAGTCAGCATTGGCGGCAGAACAATCTCAAACTTACGTTTTGCTGACGACATAGATGGCCTGGCCGGAAGTGAAAAGGAGCTGGAGAACTTAGTGGAGCGCTTAGACACAACCTCCACAAATTTTGGCATGCAGATCAGTGCAGAGAAGACCAAACTGATGACCAACAACACCAACGGCATCAGCATTGACAACAAGGTATGTGGCGAGAAACTGGCAACCATCAACAGCTTCAAATACCTGGGAGCAATTGTCACAGATGCAGGATCCAAACCTGAAATACTCGCCAGAATTGCTCAGACAACAGCAGCACTCAAAAAACTCAAGACCATCTGGAAGGACAGGAACATAGCCCTCAGCTCAAAGATCAGACGGATGCGCGCCCTGGTCATGTCCATATTTTTGTATGCCTGTGAGTCATGGACACTAACAGCTGACTTGGAGAAGAGGATACAGGCCATGGAAATGAGATGCTTTCGACGACTCCTCGGCATCTCCTACAAAGACCGCATCACAAACGAGGAAGTCTGAAACAGAATCAGGCAACCCATCGGGCCCCATGAAGAACTACTGACCACTGTTCTTTTCTACACACACAGAAAAGAGGTGTAACAATTCACATCACAATGTCTCTGTACAGAAATAAGTCCCAATTGCAAAAATATGTCTCCAAACAAGACTAACATTTAGTGAACACATATACATCAATATTTCAAGATTAAAAGTCGTATGGTTTCAAACGTTTCTATACTTAGCTGCGTTGTTCATTCACTGTATTGAAAGTTCTATTAGTAATACCATAGAATTGTTCCATTGAATGATTCAACTTGTATCCATGTGGTTACAGAAAGAATTTTTTGGGTGGTTAAAACACAGAAGGCACTTATTTGTGCCATTTACATCCCAGAGTTCATGTGGATGAAATATGTGTCTTTCAATACATGTGTTGATCTGCATGCTATTCTACGCTTTAAATTAAAAAAAAATAATGTTAAGTTTTATAATTTTATAGTAGTTTATAATGATAGCTACTTTTAGGCTGGTGCAGTTGAGTTCTTGCTTTTGTCTGCATTGCTTTTCCCCATCTAAGTGTAGATCAGTAACCAGTGAAGGCATGATGACAAATTGTGAAAGCTAACTTTGGCGGGGTCATTCAAAGCCTGGTTGCAATACTCCCCCAGGGAGTTAAGATGATGTTGAGTGATAATTGAGCAGGGGGTAAAACTAAGTGTGTGCTTTGAGCATTCATCAGTGGGTGGAAACTTGTAATATAAAAACCGCTGGCGCTGAACCTCCAGGTTTTGGCATTGAAGGGATAAAAAATCCTTCTTTCTCCTTCACCAATGTCCAATCTCCTCGAAATTATGTCACGTTATTCCACGTCAAATGATTACGTCACACATGCCAAAACTTCCCTTGAGTCGGGACAGAGTTCCGTCCCTTGCCTTCTTTGCAACACCAAAACGTACAAAAAGTCACTTTCTTTTCAAAACTCGATTCTGAAAATTTGATACATTCAATCGGACCTAACTTCAAGTAAGTGTGCAAAATGTCAAGGAAATCCGTCCAGTAGTTTTTGAGATATCAGCCGTTAAGTCGGGACTGACAGACACACAGACAGATAAAGCTGTGAGGACCTCCAGTAAACCTGGAGGGATAATATAGAGCACCTTTCCCTTTAGCCAGTGATTAATAGGCTTTGGGCTGTTAAAACACTGCTTGTCTTTCAGACATTATTGTTAATGAATGAAAAGTTTCATCAACAAACTTTGAACTGATGTCTATTTTGGGCATAAAATGGAGCGAACAGCATATCCAAGTGGTTAGTGTTCATGGCAGTCACCCAGGCACAAATATTTACATACTGAGCTTTTCACTGTGATGACAAACAATGAAACTCTCAAACGGAAATTTCATTGTATTTGGTTTAAAAATATAGCTGGTTATCGTTATCACTGACATAGTGTTATCATCATCATCATCATCATCATCATCATCATCATCATCATCATCATCATCATCATCATCATCATCATTTTGGTTGCAGGACCAGGTGTCGTGCACAGCCCAGACACTACTTCGAGTACTAAGTCATGGAGGTTTCCAGCAGATCCTCAAAGGCAATTCCAGTGAGTCCCATCAAAATAAGCAGACCAGTACACTCTTCCATGCTGCTTTGTGTAGACCTCCAGCACTGTTGTTGGCATCCGTCAGTCTCGTGAGACTATGGGGGGGTGTGCGCCAGGTTTGGTCAGTCCGGGGTTGAGAGGCAGCGTACTCTGTGGCTGTAGAGCCCGATCCTTGAGCCGCATGCTCTGTTGCACTTGTCGCAAGTGAATTCTTGGCGTGGCTCTGTGGATGCCGACGCTATCCTCTGTCGTCTGCGTTCTCTCCTCTCCTCCCACTGCTCCCGTCTCCTCCTCTCGCTGGCCTGGATGCCAGTCTTGACGGCGTGTCTCCAGCTGTTGCGGTCAGCGGCCACCGTTTCCCAGTCTGCTGGGTTGATGCCTCCCGCCGTCATATCACGTTTACAAACGTCCTTGTAGCGGAGGAGAGGTCTTCCTGCAGGTCTGGATCCCGTGGCGAGCTCGCAGTACAGCACATCTTTGGGTATTCGGCCGTCATCCATCCTGCTGACGTGACCCAGCCATCTAAGTCGTCTCTGGCTGAGCATGGCGAACATGCTGGGAATACCTGCTTGCGCCAGTACGTCCTTGTTGGGGATGCGGTCATGCCAGCTGATGCCCAGGATCCTTCTGAGGCAACGCATGTGAAAGGTGTTGAGCCGGCGTTCTTGGCGGGAATACAGGGTCCACGCTTCGCTTCCGTAAAGGAGCGTGCTGAGAACACAGGCCTGGTAGACTTTCATCTTGGTGTTTGTCGTCAGCATGGAGTTGTCCCAGACACGCTTTCCGAGGCGGGCCAGTGATGTTGCGGCTTTGCCAATGCGCTTGCTTAGTTCGGCGTCCAGAGACAAGTTGCTTGAGATGGTGGAGCCCAGGTATGTAAACTCCTCCACCACCATAAGGGTGTGATCGCCGATGGAGATGCTGGGAGCGGTACTGACATCCTGACCCATGACTTCAGTCTTTTTATTTTGAGTCCCATCAAAATAAGCAGACCAGTACACTCTTCCATGCTGCTTTGTGTAGACCTCCAGCACTGACTTGACTGTTTATGACCTGAAGAGGGAGGTGGCTGCTTTGTTGCCTGACTTGCAAATGCGCTGTACTGGTGACATTGATACATTGAGGCAAGATCCTGGGACCTTGGGCATTGGGCAAAATTGGCCGCTGACAAGATTTCCTGGAGTCCAGTGATTGGAGGAGTAGAACTATTCCAAGAATGGTGTTTGTTTTCCCTATTCAGCAAAAGACCTGCAAAAATGGTGTATTGCAACTCATATCGATTTGGACACAATGGTTGTTGGCCCTTGCTGCTAAAGACTTTGTGCATCTGAGTTTGGGCTGCAGTCTCATTTTTGGTGCCTCTGATGTCTTCATCAAAACTGATGGATCATAATGCTGTGAAATGAGACTTGCCAACTGTGTTATCTAGAACATTTGTACACAGCGTTTTTGGTACGTTGGGAGAGAGTAAGTTACTATTTCAAGGCTAGAACCACATGCACTGAACACTTTTATGGACCTAAAAGATTGCAGTATTGCTTTGTCTGCAATTGAGGTACTTTAGACCACCTTGACAACTCTGACACACATACTAAACAGCCGAGATCATCATTCATGTTGCCGTTTTCTCTTACTTTTCTTTTGCAGGCATAGCGACAGAAATAAGTGTGTGGGAAGGGGTGGTTGTGAAGCCATCAGAGAAGGCCTATGAGAAGCCAGAGAAGAAGGATGACAATGAAGACATGGAGCCAGATGAAGCTGGGGAAAACACTCAAGACAGCCAATAGCTTAGAGGCCACTTGGAGAATGGAGAGAGAGAGCAGCAAATGCGGTACAGATTGCTTTCCAGGCAGAATTTTCCTATACATGTTGTGGAGATGGACACCTATGTGAGACACTGCATGGAGATGTGTAGATTATGTCTTATTATTGGAATGAATTAATAGCTTTTTTAAAAAGTGTGTTATTAAAAGAACAAAGTGTGTGGTGAGGTGGGGGTGGTGTGTGTGTGTTCATAAAGTTATTCATACCATCAGCATTACCTTGATCAGTAGGGGAAAATTCTATTGAAAATGATTTTAGCTGAGATGCAAATTTTATGCAAACATATCAATCATGGCATGAGTTCTTTTGGGGTGGGGGGTGGGGAAAGGAGTGGGGTAGGGTGGGGAAATCACTTAGGAAAAAACCCCAATGGCATTTTCTAGTTATGAAAAGAATCACAATGTTCATCTTTTTTCTTTATATGCCTCTCGAAAGTATTCCTCATTTTAATGAATATGGTTAATCTACAATGTATGTTGAGTATCAATCTTATATTTGATGGAAGTACATGCAATGGTTAACATCATGATTCATGAAAACTGTTTTTGTATTAGTTGGGGTTTTTTCTCACCATTTATTTCACATAGACATGTCTTTAGAATGGTGTTCCTAACAATCAAGTATCATATGCATGCACACACACACACACACACACACACACACACACACACACACACACACACACACACACACAAACACAAACACACACACACACACTAAAACACATACGCACTTGTGTTGCCAGCATCTCATGGAAGTACTCTTCATACTCTAATTTATGAGCTAGGATGTTTTAGATGTAGTACTTTGTCACCCAACAAAATGACTGTGATCAGATTTTTACTTTACTCATCTGCTTTTTTATTTCCAGACCTCTGGTACTGGGGAACAAGCCCTTCACCCAAGTTCTGATACAGAATCTCACTTCTTTATCAGGTTGCATTTTGTGTTAATGTCTTTGTCAGTGGTGCCTTTATTCTAGTGTGAATGGAAAATACTGCCAGTGTGAAAGTATTTTGCCAGTGATTTTAAACGGCAGATGTATTATGGTGAATGGCTAATGAAATAGATCATTAGTCCTGTGACATCTCAGTCTTTTAGCTGAGAATACTACTTAAGTTGAATCAGCTTTTTGCCTGAAAGTGACACTGCAAAGCATTGGGGTTTTTCAGTGGCTTGTGGTGGTCCCTTTATTAGGACTTACCACAAAAAAGGAAAAGAAATGAAAAAGACAAGTGCTATATGGCTTGAGGGAAGGCAGGACACATTGTCCAAAACACTGCTGTATCTTAAATCGCATCTAGTATTGAAACTTTTTTCCCTAATGCTATGGGCAAATGAATTAATGATTTAAATGTTACGGCCTCTCAGCCTTTGTAGGCTAAATAAGGCCACCAATCACAACATCACTATAACTAGTTAGAATGTAATCATGTCACAATGGTCCTAGTTATATGCCTTTTGAATTACATCGGGAGATGCCCACCGCATCGTCTATTCTTATCCCCAACCTGCAGGGGCATACTACTTGGAGCAAGCAACCCTAAGATTGTACTTAGACTGCCCATCGTGAACACCTTGGCAGAATCTTTTCTTTATTAGCACAAATCTACTGTGTTATTTCAACCCTTTGAATGTTGGAGTGTAAACAACCCATAGTAAATGATTGGCAAATATTAACCCAAATTGCTCCTTGAGCCACATAGGATTGATCTGCCAAGGCAGCCAAGAAGGGAGTGAAAAATTACTACAAAAAATCAGTACCATTATGTTAAGATCTACAACAGCAACTTTTTATGTTTTTTCTCCCTGTAAGTGCATGATATTCCCTTTTACATGTGCTTCTCTAGTTAAAGCATAGTTCATGTCTTGAACCAGAAGTCTGTAGGAAAATCATGTCCTAAAGTCACATGAGTACCCCTTATAGGATAGACAGACTTTGATATGTTGAGAACAGAGCCCTATTTTAAGTCACTACCTCATCCCCGTCATAAGTGACCACAGAACAATGCTGGACCATTGTGCATCTCTTTGGACATATTTGATGCATCTTTTTGCATTGTGCTTCATGTCCAAATGACAGAGACATATGTGACCAGCCACGACAAAACCAGTGCTAAGTCGCGCGGCACTATTTTGCGCTACAACTGAAAAAAGGCAGGGAGGGTCACTATGGGTGATTTTCACTTTTTGATGAAAATAGATTCTACATGGTTCATACTATCATGCCGGTAAAGGAAACATTTTGAAGAATTATATTTTGATGGTAAAATAAAGACTTTTGTGTTATGTATTGTTTCAAAAGCTCCCTGTAATTTGCGTAAATTGCCTCATTTTAGCCGCAATAAACACACCTAAACCCTTGCAGAACCCCTTCATGTAATATACCGTTAAAAAGGCCGCTCTCTCGGCGTTCCCGCTCTGTGGATGTCTAAGAAAAATAAGGTCAGCTATTTTTGGAAACGGAGTTTGAAATACCGTTGCTAAGGTGTTTAATGTCTGAAGAGGGTAAATCTTCTGAGACCGTTTTTTCAAAATGACCGCTGCTTCAGTACCCAACTTGACATGCCTGTAACTCCTATTCTAATTAACTCACTCTGTTCATTCTTATATCAAAACAAACAGAAATGAATGCAAAATTCAAAAGTATTAAAACCCCATTTTGTCCAAAAATGACTTAGCACTGGTTTTGTCGTGGCTGGTCACATATGGTCATAAATCTAGATACAGTAATGTGGATTTGATCAAGTCGTAAACGAGGAAAAGCTGAGCAAAGACTCATTTTGCTATGTATTGTGGTCCCAATAATGCCATGATTCATGAGCTCAAGCTCAAAGCTATAAGAGCTTCCAAATGTGGCAAGAGGTATTCCTTGAATCACTCAAGGAATTCTAGTTTACATGCAGTGATTTTTCTGCCTGGTCCATTTTATCTGCAAGTGATACACAAGGCAGCATGGCATCTTCAGCAAATGCTAGAAGCATACAACATAATGCAATACAATAGATTTTTGTACAGTGCACTTCAATACAATACAGTACACTTCAGTACAGTACTTAATGCTTCCCCCTTTTTTCCCCCAAGAAATGCATGATTCACATCCACATACATTCCTTCTTCCAGTCATTTGATAATGTATAGGTGCACATGCATGCAGGCACACACAAACACACACATGCTTACGTGCGCAAACACAAACAAGTGTCATGACATTTGTGTACCAGTGGGCTGTACTAACACTACATTCTCGCAGAGCCAAACTTCCTTTTGAGTTCAATTGTGACAAGACATTTCATGTTCAATTGTCCAGCCACTCAGGATATATGTGTGAAGCATATTTTACCTCATGTAGTTGATGGTATATATTCCACAGTAAAAACTTTTCACTGCATATATTTGCAGCTACCTTAGATCTGTATGCATCATTAAAAAAAGCAACAGCTTTTCCATTTTGTATGAATGAAGACCGACTTGACTTGTACCATGTGTAATGTTACTAAATTCCGCAAAATGTTTGCAATGTTTGCTCATATAATAATTTCATGGAAATTAGTGACCAGAAACACTGTCATTCTTTCAGTTACATGGTAGTTTAGTCTGAGGCATTAAGATGCCCAATCACTCATATTTCTGAAATAATTCTTTACAAAAGTCACATGAGAAAGAAAGACTCATTATGGTTTAAATAATTTTGGAGGAATGATTGAGCATCTATTTACCAATAACTGGTATATCTGAGTCATTTGTCAGTACTGACAAAATTTAATGACGGATTTTTAATCAAAAGAGAATGAATATCATATAATGCGTGGAAAGTGTTGACTTCACAAGTACAGTGAAGCTGGTATATCAGGGTACTTCAGCTATTTATGCCAAGACAGTTAGTGAGTATTTTTCTTTTTATGTTCTCAAGTCTGCATACCAGTATTTATGCATGCAAAGAGAGAAAAGTTGAGTTGGCTATGTCTACACAAGGTTGCATTCTAGCCTTATTGTAAGATGGTTGTAATCATAGAGAGGAATTCTGAGCTCTCTATGAATCTATGCCCCTAGGGTGGTCTGAACAACAGTGCTAAAGATACATGTATTCCCATATATTCCTGTAGTGACACGTCCAGTGTGTTTCCCAATTAGTCAATGCAGTTACTTGAATGACAATTTTTTCAATAAGGATATCTCATACTTTCTGCTCATAACTGGCGATCTCTTTGTCAGCTGGAGTGAAGGGAGGCAAGCACTGTTTGTTGCCATCATTGTCTTTTTATTTCTTTTTTCTTTTTTTCTTATTTTTCTTTTTTTTGGGGGGTGGGGGTGGGGGTGGGGGGGGGGTATAGTTCTGGTTATACTTATAGTTGTCTTTGCAAGTGCTGTGAAGATGAAGAGCAGCCACTGCTTCAATACTGCAGAATGTTGCTTTCTAAATGGGAGAAAGAGGCGCTTTGCCAATGACTGTGCATGTAGAGAGCTGCCCCGTGTTGCACAGACTCAGCGATTGCAAGCGCTGAGCAGCGTTTGCGCCATGAAACGGCTTGTTCAGGAGGCGCAGCGCTGCAAAGCGCCGAATCACATGCAGTGCTTTGCAGCGCTACGCATCCTGAACAAGCTGTTTCACGGCGCAAGCGCTGATCAGCGCTTGTAAGCGCTGATCAGCGCTCAAGTCTGTGCAACACGGGGCTGCTGTCTAGAGTGCACAGGTTTAACTGGAGCAAACAACGTAGACTTGGGGAAAGTATATATATTAGTTGTGAGATTCTCTCTATCTGGTTCAGCATTGTAGCACAACTGTCTGTTGTTTAGTTGGAACTGAAGTCTCCAGGCATGCGTGGACAAGATGAGATCCATCTAACATGGTATGTATGTGTTGACACAGTCAATGCATTTGATCAGCCAACTGAAAGTAGTACTTCCATGTACCACAGGCAACATGTGACTTGTTTGGGGCATTTCCAAGAGATCTTAAAGGTAAGGAGTTTTGAAAAGACCCATTTGAAGTGGCAGCAGCTATGAGTAGTGTTCAATTGAGAACCTTTGTGATCATAACCTAGTTGTGCCTAAGTTGTAAAATTGCCTAGCTTGTGCAAGAGGCAACATCGCTTGATGGATCTAAATGAATTGTTTGTGTTCATGCCGTGAATATGAATAGGCAGCCCTCACAACAACTTAGGCACTATACAATTAGTATTTGCTTAATGAAATAAAATTGCTCACTTTTTCCACCCTTTGCACAAAGTTGGAACATGAGCTGGCTATTTCACAAATTAGGCAATTTTACAAACCAGGCACAGCATATGCATTTAAACATTGTACATCTGACGTTATCACAATGTCATTTATAATGTGATGTTATAAAAATCTCATAATGAGCTTTCATTATATTTATGAGCTCGTTTTTATTAGATCACTATTGTGGATATTTTATTGGATTTTTGTTTTAATATTGTACCATGTTGTGTCCTGGCTAGGTTTTAAAGCACTAACAGCCCAAGGTTTGAGTCACTTTCAAAGCACACGAACACATTACCTTTTTTTGCTTCCTTTGGAGGAAAAAACGTGTTAAATGAATAGTCATAAATGGTTCTGTGTCTTATAATTGCAATAACCATGACCTTCAGCATCCATCTCTGTCTGGACACGGGCAAGATTGTCTAGTCCTACAGAGGCCCTGTCAGCCACAAGCATGCCTGCAATTGTTTGGACATCTCCACTCCTGCATTTTCGTTCAGAGATGATGCCAGGGGGAAGGGGATAATTAATGCATCCCGTCTTAATATGTTTGGGCTTCAGAACTCCATGCTGTTGGAGAATTCTGTTTTATCCCTTGTTTTATAGCAGTGTAGAAAATATTAAAACAACAACAAATAGAGAAAAGAGCGTTTGCTACCAAGCACTCTATTTAAACGACCGACACATTTCAGGTAGAGGTCACCAAGACACACAAACAGATCCCAACATATTGTTTCTTGACAATGACCAGGATGATGGCATTTGGTATAGGGTTCACACAAGCTCTGTACTGTCTTGCCAGTAAGCCAATCTTGCGTTTATTTTTGTCCTTCTTTTTGAAAGTGGTGGAGAGACTGAATCGTGGATCCATGAAAATATGAGTTGAAAAAGTGTGTGATACATGTAGTGGAGGCAGTTTGTTTATAAAACATATGAAGCTAGAAGTCTCTTTAGTTCCATTTTGTTTTGCAGTAGATTTACGAATCGATAAAATTGTGTCGCTACTCTGTGAATGGGCAATTCTGATCTTTCATATTTTGATTTTATTGCTTGGTTTATTATGTTTTACTTGAGTTTTACATCTGAATAGCTAAGTGTCCAGTTGTACCACCTGATCTTTTCTACTTCATGTATTATTACGAATTTCACACACACACACACACACTTTTTTGTCCATAAGAAAACTGGGCTTTTAGTGACTTTAAATTGATGTCAGACCATTGTAACTAGTGTTGGTTTTTTATCTGTTCATTCACCTCATCTCATGTGAATAAACACATGACACGTTCAAACCATTTTGTGCACTTGTTGCTGTTTTATTTGTTTATATATCCATGCCTCCTCTGGCTGGAACCCTTCGCTGCAGGGCTTTCAGGTCTTGTTCAGTTGCTCAGCCTTGGGCGACCCATGTCTCTAAAAAGGTTACTGAGGCATCGGGACTGGAGCTAGTCACCTGTGTGTGTGTGTGTGTGTGTGTGTGTGTGTGTGTGTGTAATCAGACATAGTCATCTACAAAGAAAATGATCATCATGGATCAAATCCTATGAAACTTGTGAAACAAAAACCTACATTATTTAGCTATATTCAGTATACTGATTAGAAAGATCATCTGGTCAGATGTATTCTACAATGATCATTATGCTACTGCCAGAGATATTTCCTCAAAAGTGCACCAACAAATTGAAACCTACCACCAAATCAAACCGTCAAAAGATCGCCACCACTAGCACATTGGCGTGCACATATACATGTGTGCTCATAGGCCTTGAAGTTTGGCTATACAGGGCTCGACCTTGGTTCCTCAACCCCCTCCTTTTTTTTCCCTCCTTAATCCAGGTTGCTAGTTCGCAAGTCCTTTCTGGACAAGACGAATGCTTTGGAGCTGCAGGATGTGGACAGATGTACGTTCCTGTGAATCTGGCGCCCAAGACAACGGTCAGGTGAAGGCACACTAATCGACATGATGCTTCTATGTAGATGCTCTGTCCGCTTGAGGCTGTCCCATGCTGATATACTGGAGAAACCCCCAAAACTCCATTGCATGGGCTTACCTTTTTCATGTTGGAATCCTTGGCTATCTCTAAACACGACGATTATCTGATTGTGTCCCAAGTGTGTAGGTCTTGATTATTGTTTACCGTTACCGCAAAGTTTTGACATGGTTAGACAACTTGTGCATTGCCAATGATAGTCATTGAATCCTACCAGCAATCTGTGAAGCAACGTTATTTTGGATAGTGCAAAAACTACTCTCTAATACCTATTCCTACCAAAGATCTATGAAGCAAAAGTATTTTGGATGGTGCAAAAACTACCCTCTACCCTTAGGGTTTGGGAAAACCCTAAACTCACAGAGCGGACCAAGATGAGCGTCTACAAGGCATGTAGCATAAGCATATTGCTGTATGATGGCGAATCATGGTCCCCATTTGCCAGACAAGAGAAGAAACTCCATACATGTAGTTTCCATAAGCGATGTTTGCGACGCATTATTGGTGTCCACTGGTCGGGAAAAGTTCTCAAATCTAAAGTTCTTTTTCGGGCAAACCTTCCAAGCATGTACTTCGCTGGCTGCAGCATGTCCACAGAATGAAAAACGGGGAATCCCCCAAATGACCTCTTGTATAGCAAACTGGAAACAGGCAAGAGACCAGCTGGTCATACATAGCTACCACGTCTGCAAACGGGACTTCAAGAACCTCGACCTCGGTGTGCCAAGCTGGGAGAGCGTTGCAAGGGATCGAACCAGGTGGAGAGGCGAGGTCCAGAGGAGACTGGGAGAGAGAGATGAGACTCCGGAGGCTGGAAGAAGTGAAGCGTACCCGGCGGAGGCAGAGAAACAGGCTGTGCCAGACAAGCACCTTCTGATGTGACCGCTGTGACAAAGACTGCCACTCCAAGATTGGCCTACACAGCCACAGCAGAATCTGCAATCGGACTAGTCCAGGGCCCCGATCCATGGTCGGGCACGACTGACGGAGGCCTACTACTACTACTACTACTAAAAACTACCCAAGAGTGCTACTCTTACGAGTAGAGTTTTTGTGCGTTTTCCCGGTAGTCGTTCCACGTATCATCATCATCGTTGTCGGCATCGTAGCCATCGTCGTCATCATCATTACCATTATCATCATCCCACCATCACCACCATGAGCAACAAATTATACCTAATTATATTTTGAATAGATACTTGAGAAGTTCCACTCTTGATCGAAACAAAACCAGAGCCCGAAGTGAGGCTAGCAGCAGCCCTCCCGCCAGAGGACAGTTCCTACGTATGTGCCCTTCTTCCTGCCAGGAAGCGTGACTACTGGAGAATGCCGCTTTCTCAATGCAGCACTAGCTATGGGGTCGGCTTTCTATTGCGGAGGGCCGCTATTGCGGAGGGCCGTTATTGCAGGATTTTTTTAAAACAAAAGTTCTTAAGACAGTTTTGATTCTTTTGTCCTAAAACACCTAAAAAACCATAAATTTTTTGTTACTTTTATGTTTTGAACTTTCGTGGGGTTTTTCTATTGCGGGGGGTCGCTATTGCGAGATTTTTTTAAAAACAAAAGTTCTTAAGACAATTTTGATTCTTTTGTCCTAAAACGCCAAAAAAAAAAAAACATTTTTGTTACTTCTATTGCGGGATTTTAAAAAACAAAAGTTCTTAAGGCCATTTTGATTCTTTTGTCCTAAAACGCCTAAAAACCATATAATTTTTGTTACTTGTTTTGGAAAAAACAGAAAAATTTTGGACCTCTATTGCGAGATTTTTTGGGTAAAAAGTTCTTAAGGCCATTTTGATTCCCGCATTGTGCGTCGATGCTTTGTCTAGGCTAGAATGAATATCCGAGACAAGGAAGTGACATTGTTTCCTTTGGTCTTAGCCGCGGAAGCGCGCTTTGTGCTTTGATGGAGGGAGTGACGTTGTTTCCTTGGATTTTAGCCGCAGAGGCACTTCTGGAACCTGCGGCTTAGGAGCAATCAGCGCCTCCTCCAGTAGCTCAGCCAGGGCTGACCCTCAGCAGCTAAGGAGGTTGTTTGGAGGCACTGAGTCTGCCTCAGGTCATCCGGTTCCGATATTATTATCCACAGCCAGAGGTTCCAGTTGACGAGGGAGGCATCGAGTGGCTCCAGCTGTATGTCGTTCTCGGGAGTCATAGGGATGGACATCCTTTAACATTCTGCAGTTTGCATGTGGTACCTGGCACTCCATACACGCGGAGGAATTCCATAGAGTTCATCTTTTCAGGGTGCAGGGTAGTTAGGCTGCTAAGTTTCCATCCCAAGAACGACAGCTAACAATTGTCATGAGCACTCAGTCAAGTGCAGGACCATGACTGCAATCCCCTACAGTAAATTTTTTAATGAGGAAAGAGCCAATAGCATTTTCAAATTTTATTCCATAACAATTCCAACAACACTCACAAACATAAATACGTCCAAAATGCTTCTTGTTTTTAAACTGAGGGTCTTCATTTCAGCACTGATAAAAAACGTAAACTAGGAAATACAACTGTGTGACTATCACTGAATAAATTTTTAGAAGCCACAAAAGCAGAAAGGCAGAAGGGTAATGGAAGCTGAAGATAAAAATGCATTAGACTACTCACCGCACTGGCTGAAGTTGCAACAAATCCAATTAATATGTAAGAGTCGCATAATGAATATGTAAATTTGGGGGGAATTTTACTTGAATTTTTATGTATGCTTTCTCAATTGTAGTTGATATAAAGTGACTCTAGAGAGTCAGTTTAACTAATCCTCCTCCACAGCAACACAAAACATTTTTTCTACCAAAATACATGTGGCCTTGACCCAAGGTCAAGGTCATCCAAGGCCATGCAACACAAAGTTGTTAATTCAAGACAGGAAGCACAATGGTGCTTATTGGCACTTTCTACCATGAGATATGGTCACTTCAGTGGTTCACTACCCCATTTTGGTCACATTTCAAAAGGGTCAAAGTGACCTTGACCTTGATGATATGTGACCAAGTGTGTCTCATGATGAAAGTATAACATGTTCCCCACATAATTATTAAGTTTGAAACAGTTATCTTCCATAGTTCAGGGTCAAGGTCACTTCAAAATATGTATACAATCCAACTTTGAAGAGCTCCTGTGACCTTGACCTTAAAGCAAGGTCAACCAAACTGGTATCAAAAGATAGGGCTTACTTTGCCCTATATACCATATATAGGTGAGGTATCCAATCTCAAAAACTTCAGAGAAAATTGAGAAAATGTGAAAAATGGCTGTTTTTTAGACAACATTTATGGCCCCTGCGACCTTGACCTTGAAGCAAGGTCACGTCACTGTGTGTTTTTATTGACGCCTTGTCATCATACACCATCATGCCTCTGAGACGGCAACGAAACGGGGTGCGTCACTTAGACTCACTTTTTTTGCTTGTTCGCCTTGGAGTCAAAAAGTCAACTAGACACTAGCAAGACTGACAACATGGTCCCCTGATAATAACATGGATGCTGGTAATAGCAAAACTCTGCAGACTCATCTGTATTCCCATGTGTGATTGCCTGCCATTTCTGGCAGCTTATAGGTGTAGCACAAGATAAAGATCTTGTCTCATGGCACAGATATCACGCATCACAATGAAATTATGATTTCTCATTATCTCCCCTCGTGTGCCGAGTGGAATGTGTGGTTTCAGAATAGAACGATTTCAAAGGAGAATAATTACAAAGTTTGTTGTTTTTCAATGATCCCGTTTACCAGGGATAAACATCATTGCCACTTGTATCTGCTCAGGGTATGGTGAGAGATGATCTTTTTTCAGATCACATGAAATCACAAAAAGAAACTGACAGCCGCATGTGTCTTAAGACAGTCAGGACAAGAATGCCCCACTAAAGGACGACAATCACAATCTCATGTCGCATACTAAGTCAATTGGTCTAAAATCAAAGCACTATTTAGCAGAGTAAGTAATTTAAAAAAAGAAGTGTTTTTAAAGTAGTATCTATCTGAGGTCGCCATTCATAAACTCACATCAACTCTTGGCTACATTGTAGACCTTGAGTTAGGAGAAAAGGAACACATTGCTGGGCTTTTGGGGCCTACTCATTGCTACTTACAGTGTAGACTGGAGAAGACAACACGAACCATGGTAGCTCAGCTGGTAGAGCATTTTGGACGCTAACTGAAAGGTCGCGGGTTCAATCCTCGCCCGTGGTTCTACATTTATCCTGTCTGTCCCACGCAGGGTATCGGCTCTCTATGTTAAACTGTACCTTCATTACTCTCAGGATAGACTGGGCGACTAGGGAAAGACCTATGACAGCTAGGAAAGACTAGCAAAACTAAATATTGGGATTCCGGTCATCCATGCATGTAAGACCGAGACAGCAGCCTCTGATACAGGGCAGTGTAGACAGGAGAAGGCAACACGGACCATGGTAGCTCAGCTGGTAGAGCATTTCGGGTGCTAACCGAAAGGTCGCAGTTCAGTCCCCGCCCATGGTCCTACATTTTTCCTGTCTGTCCCACGCAGGGTTTCGGCTCTGTATGTTAAGCATGTTAAACTGTTGGAACAATTTTGAGCACATGACAAAATTGTACATGTTAGCCTGAAATCCTTTATTGGTAAGTGATATATCATCCTAGATTGCCCAGATACATCCAGCAATGCACATTCCCAATTTTTACATACAAAATAATCAATTAGAATGTACATACATGTAAATGGTAAACTTGATGGCAGCCAAAAAAGTCACACATGGCACGGAAGTCACTGAAATGCACAGACTCATCATTGAATCACAGATAGTTGTGCTCACACACACACACACACACACACACACACACACACACACACACACACACACACACTGATGATTAGGAATTTGATGCAATGTAAGGTCAACAGGTCAATTAACCCTAGAAGTGTTTTCGGGCCAAAACCTTGGCGGAATCCTCAGTTGAGCAGTCTCTCTGGTTGAAATGTTGTGAACTGTGCCTATTGTGAACTGTTGAAGTTTTCAGCTGTAGCAGTACTTGATGGACTGAAGGTATATTTGGGAGGCCAAAGCAACAGCTGAACTAAAAATTAAGCTGAATTCCAGCCCTGAAACACTGATAGAGTTAAATATCACCCGTTTACGATGTGTTGAAATTTTTTGTTCATGTACAAATGATCCCTTCCTTCCTAATGATGTGCCGATATAAAGCTGCAGTAACAGACTATGCAACGCAATTGGCTGAGCATACAAATTAACATAACATGCTTTGATTCTTTGGATAAGTACGTAAAGCCTTGCAGACTTCTGTTAAAATTCTTCAAAACTTGAACACGTACATAACTCTACAGATTTTCAAAAACAGTTCTGCACCATCACCATAACTATAATTTTCTTTGGCAAGACAACACACATGACCGTCGCCTGACAACATTCATTCCAGACAACACATTAGCAATCCTGAAACACTCTTGATAGTTTCTGACCAAAACTAATTGAAAAAAGTTGTCAAAAGAAAAACCAGCATACACAAGCTATCTTTTGCTACATCATGGACTAACACAAAGAAACACTAACAATATATTGCAATATATTGTTTGTATATCTATGAAATTAAGTCACAAAACACATAAATAGCACTACATTAAAGCAAAACTAAAAATAAACATTCACTACAAAAGATGACAATATCTGTGAACCCTTTGGGCAAGGACTGCTAAAGACCAATGAGAACAGACAAGGACAATTTTTTGAGCCTGAACATTTTTGCCCAAATAGAAGTGTTGAATACTTTCTATGCATGCACTGCAACCCCAATCTCTACCACGAGAGCAGTGCAAAGCCAGAAAGTGAGAACTGATGTAGTTGCAATAAGTAGGACCAGCTGGTGCAAGTAAAACTGAATGGGGGAAGAAAGATTTTGCAGCGTACTCCAGTGGAAAGCATTCAAGTGGCTGAAAAATTCTAAATATCTATCGCTTTACAAGGGGAGGATTCAAGCCACTGCTAAACATCACACACAGGTAGCTGCATAATGCTTTCAGCATTAATCAAAGTGATTTTTTTTTTCTCCAAAGAAAGATCACAAGGGAATAAAAAAGAGCACAAATGCTTTTTGAGAAAAGAAAGTAAAAATCTTGTATTTTTTCGTGATGCTAACTAGAAAAAAAATTACACATCTATGACAATTTCAGATGTGGCATGGTGGATACATCTGATGCAGATTTCTTTTTTCCCTTTTCAAATACTTTAAATTCTGAAATAGAATTAATGTGGGAAACAGAAAGAGTTATTTAAGAGAGTAAATAAAATGATCTGGAAATTTGATTTGAGTTCACAGCTTTATCTTCTCTTGTGGCCAATACACATTGAAGGTGACTGAACTGGATGATACAGAGGTCACAAAAAGTATCAACTCCTTCTATGAATGCTGAAGTGTGAGGTAGGTCTGAATGAGGCACTTGCATGAAAGTGGCTATAAGTGCTCAACATTATGGGCTCTTTCTCTCTAATTTGGCCAGAACATTTGCTTCTAGTTTCTCAAGTTCTTCGTATAACTCTACTGTCTTGGACACATCAAGTTTCATCTGGAAAAAAAAAGAGATAAAAAGTATCCATGAGGCAAACATAAAATATGCACTGCAAACCCAAAGAAAAAATAATCTTTTAACTGACTTCAACCTTTAGGCAACAAACTGATGGAAATCCACAGTGTACACTTTATACTACAATTCTATACTGAGCAGTGCAATAACATTTCAAAGAGGCTTACACACCTCTACTTACAAAGTTTCATAAGGAGTAGCATGGCAAGGTTCTTTACATTAGAGTAATGGAACATAGACCCTGTGCATTACGTCTTCATTAAAAGATGTATGTAAATTATCTTGTCATTTTCTTCATTAAATTTCATAAAATATTAAAACTTTGGATGGGTGGTTGACTTGATTACTGTTAAACTGGGCCAAGACCACTAGCTTTTGATAAAGTTTCTATCTTGTGGAAATGTCATCCTTACATGACAGCTGTTTATTTGAAGTGCACTAGTCTGTGTCAGGTTGAAGATAATCATGATCATTTTGCTGTCATGCATTTCTTTTATTCTCCCTTGAAAAAAAAAATCAACTCTGCTAGGACACAACACTAAATTCAGCTCCTGCTGGTTCCCTCTCATGGCAATCTGAGATTTTTTTTTTTACAAAAGAAAGTTAATTGTAGAAAACTGCTCACTTGACCAATGCTACTTAAATATGAACCCCCCCCCCACACACACACACACACACACACATACACACAAAACACACCACACACACTAAACACACACACATCAAAAACAACACACACACACAAACACACACATACAATACACAAACACATCATACATCACACACCACACCCACACACCACACCCACACTCACACACACACACTCACCACACACACTCACCACACACTCACCACACACTCACCACACTCACACACACACACACACACACAAGCAACACACACACAACACAACACACACACAACACACACACACACACACACATACAAAACACACACCACACACACACACACACACACACACACACACAGTGCACACACACACACAGTGCACACACACACACATACACACAGTGCACACACACACAGTGCACACACACACACACAGTGCACACACACACACACAGTGCACACACACACACACAGTGCACACACACACACAGTGCACACACACACACACACACAGTGCACACACACACAGTGCACACACACACACACAGTGCGCACACAAATACACACACTGCGCACACACACACACACAGTGCACACACAAACACACACACTGCGCACACACACACACACAGTGCACATACACACACACACACACACAGTGCACACACACACACACACACACAGTGCACACACACACACAGTGCGCACACAAACACACACACTGCACACACACATACACACAGTGTGCACACAAACACACACACTGCGTGCACACACACACACAGTGCACACACACACACACAGTACACACACACACACACAGTGCACACACACACACACAGTGCACACACACACACACACACAGTGCACACACACACACACAGTGCACACACACACACACACACACACACACACAGAGTGCACACACACTCACCACACACACACACACACACACACACACTCACCACACAAACATACACACAACACACACAAACATATACACAACACACACAAACATATACACAACACACACATATAACACACACACATAACACACACACATACATATAACACACACACACACACATAACATACACACACACATACACAACACACACACACACACCACACACATACACATACAAAACACACTCACACCACACACAACACACACAACACACACTCACATACAAAACACACGCACACATGCACACGCACACACACCAGAAACAGAAATGGCACATAGCTACTCACTGGTTTCTGGTAGACACTGCGAGAGCCCAGGACACTGGTGCGACTGCAGAACTTTGTCAAGGCTTGAAGACCACTGACACTTTGCTTGCTCAGCCAAACCTGACAAAAGCAAACAGAAAATGCTGCCAGGTTGTCTATGGGTATTGAAGTAATTCATTCCAGGACGAAAAAATTCAGGACGAAAAATGTATGTGTACAGCAGATTCAATTGTGAGAGAGCATGTTGGGTACAACATATATTTATGGCCAGAGCAGTTGCAACTTGCAAAAACCCCTAAACAAAACATGGCAGAACAAATTCTCACAAGACCCATAGAATCTGAATTCTGGAGAGGTAACACAAGTTGGACAGAACATAGGTCCTAAAGTAATATTTCATAGGTTTCTTGGCTTCTGAAGACAAAGTGATCTCTGAAGACCACAACAGACATATGGAACAAGACGTTTGAAACTACAAGAAGCATGGAACCTGTAAACTAAAAATAAGCGACAAAGTACTCAAGATGTTTCTTCTGAGGAGGCAATGCAAGATATTTAGACTGCAGCTCCTATGAGTATGAGATATATCAATACAATGTCATCAATAGTTTGACATAATCAACTTGGTGATTTGTGATAAAATTTCTCTTTTTGGTTGTTATACCAAAACGAGATAACAGATAACTTCCAAAATTTAATGAATTGTTCCTTGGGTGAAACCCTGATCTTCCATCAAATTTCATCAGGATCTGTTTTGATCTTGTCATATTGTCGAACAACTACCTAATTAACTAATTAACCAAGTGTCAAATATAACCTCCTTGGTGGAAATAAATAGTGGATTCCCAAAGTGCTCACAGGGCAGGGTAGATGGGACAGCAGGTAGTTTCAACTGTTATTTAAAAAGGGGGGGGGGGGAGAAATTGTGTTTGGCATGGTGAGGAAAAAGTTCAGGGTTGGCAGTAAAAATAGGGTCGGTTGGGTTACCGAAACCACAACTTTTTCTTTCAATACCTAAACCGGCTTCTGACATGGCAACATGAGACACATGGGAAACAGCATCTCGAAAGGCAATGCATGAGACACGAGATTTGCGCTCTAATAAGGCAGCACACATAACACTGTGAGATTTGGAATCTGAAGGAGCAATACACAAGACAAGAAAGATTGGTTCCTGAAGGCGCATCAGACGATGTCTCACCAAGAAAGCTGCTTCAACACTTATAATAACGCTAGTCCTGTCCCTCCTGGATTACTGTAACAGCTTGCTGGCAGGAGCCAAGCAAGAACAACTTCAGCGTCTGCAGCGCCTTCAAAACATCGGTGCTAGAATTGTTGCGCACCCTCCAAGAATGGCCCAAGTGTCACTGAAATGGTCGTTATCACCCAAATTTCCGTACACTGTACCCGAGTTTCAAATCTCGGCATTTCTCGCGAGAACGGACATTTATAAACGTCGTTTAGCTTAAGATTACACCCGAATCACGCGGACCGTTAAGGTGCATGGAGTACAGTATCGTCAAGCAAGACGTTTGTCACAAAACACAGATACATTAACGCGGCCGGATCTTAGCATAACTCCCCGGGCGTGCGAGTCACGTGACTGTAAGGCTGAGATTTCAAAACTTGGGTACAGTGTCCGGAAATTTGGGTGATAACGACTCTTTCAGCCCAAGTGTCGCCAATTCTAAGAAGCTTTCATTGGCTCCTGGTGCAGCGTCATATTGAACATAACACAAAGTTCTTTGCACTGTGTTTAACTGTGTCTCAGGTGCAGCTCCACACTACCTGCAATCGGTGCTCAAGGAATATAAACCGATTAGAAATTTAAGATCATCCACTCAAAAACTTCTTTGTGTCCCCCACCGACGGCTTGGTAACTATGGCCGCCGACCTTTCATTTTTGTGGGACCCAGCTATTGGAACAGCATTCCTGAACTGCTCATAAAGTCCCCCAAACTCTCTCATTTTAAGAAGGGACTCCAAACATCTCTTTAATGGCCGACTCTTTTTTCTGTGTGCGCATTGAGCATGCCCATAGGCATGAAGTTTTCCACGTTACAAGAGCCTACACATACATACATACATATAATATACGCCAGAGAGAGATGGCTCACCAGGGCTTCTGATCCATTGTACGCATCCAAACATAAGCTAGGAACAAAAATCCGCATCTGCAATGAAGAAACAAACACACAACCATCAAAATTCACCAGACCGTCCTGATTAAAACATTTTGTTAAAACAGAGGAATAAACATGAGTGAAATATATTTCAAAAAGAGAAACTTGTGCTTTTTAAAAAGTGAAAGTAAACAAAGTTATGGTCTTCAGCCACCTAAACACTATGTGCTTTCTCCAATTAAAAAATCCCATGGGTGGGCAAAAATATTTGCTTCGTTTATCTTATCTCATTAATTGGCAAATATGGACTTAAAAACTAACACTGCAAACAATTAAAACTATATTTGAAGTCATTTTATTTCAATATCGCCCATACTGGTTACATTATGTTTAATGTAGAAAAGTTTTACCATCTGTTTGTTCTTAGAGTCTGCATTTTCCTGTCTGTCTGCCATGTCTGTATCCACTTGTGAGTTGGGGGTAGAACTGACCCTACCCATCACCCAAGGCAATTTGTAAGAGTCGAATAAATAAGGAGGTTGTGTCTCTCTTACTGTACCACTTATTGTGATTGTTCATGATCTTACATAGCCTACAAAGGCTGATAGACTGTTAAAATCCATCCTTCTGCCATGTCTGTATGACTGTCTGTGTCTGCCTGCGTATGTATGTCCATCCACCTGGGAAGTCGGTCTCCATCAGTTTGTATCAGTCAGTTTGTCTGTCCATCTGTCTTTCTAAGTGCATGTTTGTCTCTGAGTCCATCAGACAGTCCAGGCATCTGTCTATCCAGACTGCCTGTCAGTCTATGTGTCAGTCCTACCAAGAGCAGGAAGGGCATGGTGACAACCCAGAACCAGCGGGGAAGGATGGCATAGGTCAGGTTAGTGATGACCAACCCTGGACACACAGTGTGGGAGTAGATGCCCTGAATCCACACAAACATTCCAGTCAATGACGGAGCGACCATCACCACTTTATTTGATAGGCAGGTGCGTTTTGATAAAAAATACAATGACTATTGAAACATACACCGATAATTCACTAAGCTGCTTACATTACAGTCTTCCATTGTCTAAATCAGGTGAACAGAAATCAAACAACTAATTGTTCAGAGAACTCAAATGCTCTGCGAGGTTGAATTAAACTGAATTAATGATAAGCAGTTTAAGACCTAAGCTTGGATAAGAGTTGTTGCATGAAAACAGTCTCTGATGGTGAGAGAGACCTGACTCTCCAGATCATGGCCTGTCTATATTCCAGTTCCTCATACAGAGCTGGACACCCTGCACACAACAGACCGAGATAAAAAATTCCAAACTCAGGTGGAGATCAAACCTGCAACCTCCTCGTAAATGTCTGAATGCTCTGACTCTCCAGATTATAGCCTGCCTATATCCCTATTCCTCATACAGAGCTAGACACCCTGCACACAACAGGCCAAGAAAAAAAAAATCCAATCTCAGGTGGGGATCAAACCTGCAACCTCCTGGTGAAGGTCTGAGTGCTCTGACTCTCCAAATAATGGCCTGCCTACATCCCACATCCAGTCTTCCCACCCCACATCTCTACCCTCACCCAAAGGAGAATATCTCTCAGAAGTGCTTACCTTGTCATTGAACTTTGTGTTCAAGGCCACACTGAGCATATCTGCACAGTACTTGGATGAGCTGTAGGGTTCTGTCCTGAAGTGTGACAAACATCTGGGTTAATCCAACACTGAGGCATCAATATCATCAGACATATCAAAGAATATCACACTAGATGCATCTAATTATCCAGTGGCTTGAAAATGTTTTTACAAATCACAATCACACATTGAACCATAAGTTTCATTTCAGAAACCAACACGCTTATTCATTTTGATACAATAATCTTTATGTTGTGAAGGTTCTAGATCATGCGGGAGAGTCGTGGCACGGTTGGTTTTTCGGTCAGGTCACTGCCCCGGCATGTGGCCCAATTTGGGCTGTCCTGTGTTTAGCAGTCGCTCCGATAATTCGGTCACCAGGGCCCGTATTCACAACGGCGATTTATCTTTTCAACACTCGATTTATCCCCTAGCCCCGCGTTATCTTGATCGGTTAGATAAGGTACGCTCGTCAGAGGATTCTAGGTTGCGCTTTGCTATATATACTGGTTTCCAGTCAAGGGAGAGCGGAACAGGCAGTTGGAATCGTCTGAGTTTAGAGATAAATCGGGGTTTAAATAAATCGCCGATAAATCGCTGTTGTGAATACGGGCCCTGGTCACGTGGTTGAGTCGGGCTAAATGTGTCTTGTTGTGTCACGTGATGCCAGTCGATTTAGAGCTTGACACGAGAGACTATTCGAGCAGCTTCGTTCACGAAAGATCTGGAAATCTAGGGTTAGGTATAAAAGGAGCGACAAAGCGAAAGAGAGACAGACACGACTGAGACAAGTCAGACCCGAGCAGCAGATGCGACAGAGTTAAGGTGAGAGCTTAACTTTGTGTAAGGAGTGAGTCCTCTGTGGTACGGCACACAGAGTGAAGCTGCTACGAGTACGACGATTACTGTTTGCTGATTTTCACCACTGTGTAGCGATCAGTGCGTGAATAAAGTTTATTGAAAACGACCACCAGCGTTTGTCACTTCGTTTTCCCAGCGCAAGCTAGGAGAACCCCTGCACAACAAGAGAAGAGTGCAACATTTACATCACCATCTCCCACACAGCATGCCCCTGGCTAACCTTCTGGCAGATGGCATAAAACTGGGCAACAGGCCTCTCACTTATCAAAATAAATCATTCAGCGTTACTGGGTCCCAGCTGATGAGAGGGGCATCAAATGGTTCTGGTTGCGCATTGTATCTCAGAGCTCACCCCTGGATGTGTTGTGGGTCGGAAATGGAGAAGTTGGAGGCATCAGCATTGCTGGAGGAAGTCCAGATGACCTGTGATGTCCCCAGCTCTCCCCCCAGCAAATCCCGCACAGCCCGAACCTGCAAGAGTAGTCTTTAATTAACAGTAATACCCGTCTTTCTCTCTCTTTGGTCATCAGCTGACCATCAGCTTCCACGTTTCCCTAAGTCAACATGGAAAAGTGTCAAAAATGACAAAATAAGATTTTCAAGCACATAATGATTATTTTTTAATGAAATGTTTAGAGCACATAGAATCAATTTTCTTCATGACATTAGTGACAAGGTACAGAAAAGGAAGCAGGCAGTTTCTGCCTCGTGATGCACACAAGGCGTGCAAAGAGATGAAGGCAGCAGACGGGCACCTGGAGCTATAAAGTGTGAAGGGCTGAAACATCTGTTTGACGGAGGCTCTTCCTCAAAAGACAAGACCATCTGTTGCCTCGCTCTGTTGGGAGTTTCTTGCCATAGAAAAAAAAACTTCTGCTCTGCCCCTGATGACTTACCTAAGTATTTGCTTAAAAACAATTCCAGAAACTGCAGACTCGTCTGTCAATTACAGTCACATATCTCTCAACCCATATCCGCATGAGGGTTCAGAATTAAAATCTAATGTCCCAAACTGCTATACTCTGTTGTTTCCATTCCCATTCTGCCAGCTAAAGGTTGAGCTCTTCTTCACAATTTCCTCCTCAGCCAATGCTACAGCAAGTACGCACCAGCACAAAGTGCCCAAAGACGTTGGTGGCAAAGACCTGCTGCAGTCCTTCCAAAGTAACGCCATCCACCTGCTTCAGAAGTCCCTCCCCAGTCAGCAGCATGTGTCCAATTTTCCTGAAACCACAAGACTGGTGTCCATATGACAGTTCCCAGACACGCATTCCACTTCCGAACACGAGATTTGGACCTTGCTTGAAAAAAGGGAGGAAATTCAATGATGAGAACAGAGTAAAGCTCTACTAAATTAGAAAGAATATGCCACTCCTCCAATAAACAAACAAAACCAAAAACAGAAACTAATGAACTAACAAAGATTTTAGCTTAAGTTCCCCACCACACAAGAATTTACCAAATGAATTCTGTTCCCAAAATCTGTTTTGTAGTTTTTCTCCTTCAAAACATCATTCTTACCACATCACTTTAAATGAAGAAAACATGAAAGATCATTGTGGTGTATCTATGCAAATGGAGGAAAACTGCACTTGCATTAAAATGATCTGTTTATCAACAATTTGTCAAAGTAGGAAATTTTATGTACTTTGTGCTCTCTTTCACTGAACATTAGTCTGCAGTAATGAAGAATCTTAAAAAACTTCTCTCTCTCTGTCTGTCTCTCTGTCTGTCTGTCTCTCTCTCTCTCTCTCTCTCTCTCTCTCTCTCTCTCTCTCTCTCTCTCTCTCTCACACACACACACACACACACACACACAAACACACACACACACACACACACACACAGACACACAGACATACACACACACACAAACACACACACACGCGCACACGCGCACACAAACACACACACACCCACACACACACACACCCACACACACACACACACACACATACACACACACATCCAAACAACACCCCAAAAAAGTGCAGGTGGTTTTTAGCTTGAAAAAATTCCATTTTGAAGGCATGTAATAATAATAATAATAATAATATGTTTATTTATAAGGCGCACTTCCTCCACACAGTCAAAAAAGTACATTTTGAAGGCATGTATGGTTTCAACTACAAGGAGCTTCAGTTTTTGAGATATATCTCTCTCTAGAAGCAGATTAAAAACCAGCAAATGATCAAACACAATTAAAATCTACAAAAGAATTTCCTTCCAAACACTGCATGACATGTATGGGCAACGAATAAAAAGTTCAATGATCACAGAATTTCATCAAGGAAGAAAGGAAGGATTTAAGCAGTTCAAACTGAGTTTCACACAGTGAAAGCAAGGCTTACATGGAGAAAACGCTCTGCCAAAACTTGTCCCAGTTTACTCCACTGACAGTCAGGCAGCCCGCATTGAGGTACAGGAAGTCGATGTGCTCATACCTGCAACGGCAAACCATGCCTCACCAATTGATCGGAATCAGTAAACCATGATTAATTTTCCCAAACCATGCCTCACCAATTGATCGGAATCAGTAAACCATGATTAATTTTCAACGTGATTTGTGATGCACTTGCAGGTCTATGCCCATTATGAGTAACTTGACTTTGTTTGCAGAATCAGGTAGATGTTGTCATGTTGAATACATAATGTCACATATACCTATCTCCACCCCTGGCTGCCATTCCCCTACTGACCTTGCCATCAGCAAAGCCCCAATTTATTCCTCTCATGTTTCCCTCCCCTGACTCACAACTCTTAAATTTAGCAGTCCAATGAGTACCATGGGGCAGTTGCCTGATGTTCCTACCATGGCTGCAAAGTATTAGAGCAATCAGCTGTAGTACAAAAACTGGAAAGTGAGTTTTCACCTTTGCTGGGCAGCAAGGAATCAATGAGAAAGGCAGCTAGGGTGGGGCACAGCATCATAGGGCATTACACATTTATCACATTCCAATACAGAGCTGGGCACCCTTTGCAGGACAGACGAAAAAGTGGAGTGGCTCCTGCCATATGTTACTCTTCAGCTTTACAGGATATAATACACTAATCAACATCTTTACTCCTGCTTTCTTTCCCCTCTCTTTTTCTTTAACCAGACTTATTTTTCTAACAGGGCATCGGAACACCCTCTCTTTTGACAAGTTTTTGATTTCATGTAATTTCCCCTTCAAACTCACTTTTCTTTCAGAGTCCCTGCCGCCTTCAGCACCGATGCCACGCTGCTGGTATCAATCACCACAGTAGACACTTGAGCTCCAGGATACTTCTGTAGGAGAGAGTTCTTGGCATCGCTGGCACGCTCGCTGTTTCGGCAGGCCAGGCACACTGTCACTTGGTCTATACCATGTTCCTCCAGCAGACGATCTGCTGTGACCAGGCCTATTCCTCTGCAGACAAGAAACAGTCATGGAAGTCAATGCATCAAGGCAAGATTGTGAGGATGTTGAGAACAGCCTGCAAGACTGTATGTGCACACACATGTTTGTGTGTATGTGTGTGTGTGTGTGTGTGTGTGTGAGAGAGAGAGAGAGAGAGACAGAGACAGAGAGAGACAGAGAGACAGAGACACAGAGACACAGAGACACAGAGAGAAAGACACTGACAGAGAGAAGTAACAGGATGGGTGTTACGGTGCTCGACTTGGCTCGTTCTTTAAAAATAATAAGTCTAGGGGAAACCACACATGCACAGCCAAACAAGCAACACTATCTCACACATTCATTCTATCAAACGATGTAACACGACAGAATAAACGGTGAGGACACAGGTCAAAATTAAATCACTTTAATTTGTTTCAATAACAATAAAGAAAAGGTTTGACTAAAGGTTAGTAATCAGGAATAAGGATCTGTGGGAGAAAGCCAAACAGGACCCCATCATCACCCAAATTGGGAAGAGAAAGTGGGGTTGGATTGGACATATGTTGCGGAAACCACCCGGCAGTGTGACCCGCGAATCCCTCACTTGGAACCCTCAGGGGAAAAGGAGAAGAGGATGGCCCAGGAACACCTGGCGGCGAGGCACTGAGGCGGAGCTGAAGAAGAGTGGCACCACCTGGACACAGATTGAGAGAGCTGCCCAAGACCGCGCCCGCTGGAGAACTGTCGCTGATGGCCTATGCTCCAGGAGGAGCGATGGGCCTAAGTAAGTAAGTAAAGGTTAGTAATGATAATTCAATTAAATCCCTGACTCAGACTAAATATGGCTTGCCAACCGAATTAAATAAACTTATCTGATTTGAAGAGTGCATCCGTCATCAAGCGCAACGATAGTTCTGAAACGAGGTAGCCGTGCTCGGTCAGCATGCTAGGAGGGGAGAGGGGGGAAGGGGAGCAGGGAGCAACCGGTGCGCAGGCAGACACGATGAACCATGACGAAATGTGAATTTCACCCTGGTAACGGGTGAACGTGGAAGAAGGTAGTCCTTTCTGTAGAAACTTGTCCGTAGATTCCAACACTGGAAAATGAGGTGACTTGAACCTTGACTCTGAGGCAAGCGCCTCAGACGCTGGTGAGCGATGTAACTTGACCCTTCGTCAGTGAGACAGAGCAGACGCTGGGATGTCTTGCTTGTAGATTCTGACGCTGGAGAGGACGGTGACTAGACTCTTTGTCCGTGAGACTGGTCAGAAACTGAAGTGTCTTGCTTGCAGATTCTATCCGTGAGAGTACGGTGGCTTGACCGTTGACCCAGGGGCAGGCGCCTTACTTCGCGTTGGCGGTGTGGGGAAGAAAAAAACGTAGGGTTAGGCTTGACTAATCAATGGAATGTTCCCGCCCAGACACAACGAAAGAGGGGTTTATATATCCAAGGCATGGTTCACGCTCTCTTCCAATGAGAACACTCGAGCCATGCCCGCTTTCTCGCACTGTCCAATCACACGTCCCCCATATAAAGGGGTAATCATTCACCGGATGTCTTCAGTCAAGTTTAAACTGCGATGGCCAATCACTCGCCCCCGCGCCGCTAGCCAGATCAAAATGTGCACTCAGTCTCTCATTGGTTGGCGAGGAATGTATGGATGGTGATTCATGGCCGATCAGCCTAATGACCATGCAAAGCCATTAAGCACAAAAAATCACTAGAACAGTTCAAAGCAAACGCAAGGCAAGTCACGGTGTTCCTAGTCACTGGTTTCTTACAAATCGTGCAGAGAGCGACGCCGTGGGTCAACTCAGCTCTCACACATTACTGGAGCAAGGCTGGCGAGCCGTGACACGCTATCATTACTATTTTAGAACGGTTGGCAGCCACACTAATTCACAACAACACGGGTTAGTAAACACAATAAACTTACGTGAAAAGGGAGAGGGGGTGGGTGATCTCGCCACAATGGGAGTCAGTGAGTTTGAGGACCATTGCATGCTCACCTTTGACAAAAAGTGAAGCACATGAAATGTGCACTGTAGCTGTAATGGATTAGGACAATGAAATAGTCTGTGCATATCAGTTTATAATGCAATCCAATCTTTGGCATTATTGATGGGTTTTTTTACAATCCATGTGTGCATGAATGTGCCCATGCATATTAATGTGTAAGTATTTGCATGTATGCTTGTGTGTGTGTGGTGTGCTCACATGTGTGTGTGTGTATGTGTGTGTGTGTGTGTGTGTGTGTGTGTGTGTGTGTATGCGTGTGTGTGCTTGTGCAGCATGTTATGTAAGATCTTCATAAATATGCAAGAGCAGTTTTTGGACTATTCACATTGGAAATGTTTCTTTTGCTGCTGCTTATGCTTCGGATGCTCCTTCAATAGAAAAATATATTAATCCCCTTAGCATTCTGTCATCCCCAAATAGTACTAGAAGATGACAATGAGAACTCCAGTTCATACAAATGGCCTATTTTCCCCATGGTGCTGGAAATCTCATATACCTTAGGTGATGACCACTACAGATTGGTACTTCACATTACTCCTGACCAGCCAGAATTCCAAAATTCATCACAAAGATTTCAGTTCTCATTGGCATCCAATTCTCATTGAAATTTATATAAAATATATTAAAATATAAAACATTTTAATAGTGATAATTCAAAACTATGAAGCTGGCATGCAAACCAAGACACTTGAATGATTTCTGTCATCAAATACATACTGAACATACTCTCATATGCATGCATGTATTTGTGGATGTTTTCTGATATGCTAATGGTGGGTCTGCAAAAAGTGGAAATGTGTGGTCACAGTTTGGACTTATCACCACCTCACATAGCCTGGAGTTAGCAGGCTTGGTTTTCATTTTCTTTTCTTTTTCGGCAGTGAATATTTCCATGACCAAAATAGTTACTTGGATACATAAGTGATTCACTTTATAAAGCAACATCACATACAATGATACATACTGATCTGAATAAACTGTTCTCAGATTCTTAATGTCATGTAAGCAACCATAAGAATTTATTTCCACACATGTACCAAATTAAAATCACAGCAGTGTTAGTTGGGAACCATTTGTCTTGAAAGACAACGGTAGAGACTTGGTTGGTCAGATGACTCTGGGACAGCCTCTGGAGAGTCTAAAGAGTCCTAAGCTGGCACGGCAGTCTCAGCAGCACCCTCCACAGACAAACTCTGAGCGTTGAGAGAGAGTTGCAATCTATACCCTCTGTCTCCTCCAGCTCTTCTTTCATCCTGCTCTTCTTTCCTCCAGCCACATTGTCCCATAATGCTGTTCTCTGCCCTATTGCCCCTTGCTCGCAGCCCAGCTAAGGTTTGGCATGGCTACATTTTGTGACTCTATACAGAATACAAGGCAGATCTGCCAAACAGTCATCACTTGACTGTTAAATTTAGAACAATGATTCAGAAGAGGGAAACATGAGAGGGAGCTGACAGAAAGGTCTGATCAATTGGCCCTGTGATCAGGAGGTAAATCAAATGCAATCTGAGCCACAAGAAAGGATGAGAGGTCATCTTGTCAAATCCATTCCTTCACTTTACACTTTGAGGCAATCCCAGTTCTCAATAGACTACTGAGTAGAATTTTGAGTTCTTGTTGCTACCATGGATGGATGGATGGATGGATGGATGGATGGATGGATGGATGGATGGATGGATGGATGGATGGATGGATGGATGGATGGATGGATGGATGGATGGATGGATGGAGTGAGTGAGTTTTACGGCCTATCAGCCTTTGTAGGCTTTGTTTCTACCAAATCTTTAATAAGCCATTTAACAAAATCTATGCATATTCCCAAGTCTTATAGGTCATTGTGGAGATTTCTGCAAATCATATTTTCTGCCTGACTGTTGAAGGGGGATAAAACGTTTTACTGTGTGCATTTATAAAATACTTGACAACATGATTTTGTTTTTTTAAACGATAGATGAATTAATCTTTAAATTTCTGTATTTTGTGAAATGATGGTTCTAATGCTACAAAATAACCCATGAGAACAAATGTTCAAAATTCATGAGAGAGAGAGAGATTGGTTGATTAATTGATTGATTAAACTTTATTTTTCAAGGGAAATACATGAATTAGGCATAACTGCCTATCTTACATCCAGCCAGCGCACATGGGGGGTGGGAGTGACATGATGGCTTGCTACAGCAGATGACTGGAGGGTATAAGTAAGCACCTTTACTTTTTACTTCACAATCCATGTGTGAAATTCTTCATAAGAGAGGGAGGGTGGGAGACGAAAGGCTACACAAAAATATTCAACCAATATCTCTCTCTCTCTCTCTCTCTCTCTCTCTCTCTCTCTCTCCACATACACACCTCCTCCACCTCCCTTTGCCTCTTTAGCACACGTGCACAATTTCATAGGTGCAATACTAAAATATCTTGACAGAGTAAGGTCCCCTGATACCATCACGCCATGATCACCCCATCTTCGCGTAAAACCAACTGCCTATTTTCGATACCCAGCGACCGGAAAACGCAAAGAAAATCCACATGCTATAAAACAAATATGACTGGCGGAAGTAATTCTAAAACCGGCAAGCACAAATACAATTTTGATCTGGAGAACCTTCCGACAAATAACGTAAGACTTTTCCGACTGCCGTAGCAGGTGCGCGAGCGCTGTCACTGAACTTCTGAAGGCGACATTCAACCAAAGCAAAAACATCAATGAAAAAGCGATGGACAGGTGCCTCGGAGAGCATCCAGCGAGAAAATAACATAGGGACGTGGTTTTACAGGAGGTGATTGCAAGAAACAATGGGAGAGTACTCACGCATTACCCCCGGTGATGACTGCTACCAGACGACGCGGCATCGTTGCTGCTGAGGGCGAGGTGATGGGTGCGTGTAAACTATGGATCGATCCTAACCGAACTATGTTGCCCTGTCAAAATCGCAGAACCGACTCCCTTCATTTGCAACGTTGCACTATACCAAACAGACGCGCGTGCCTCGGTTTCCAGATATTTGAGAAGTGAAGCAAATTTTCTACATACTACTAAATTTAAGAAACGATTATAATTGTAGGCTTTTGATGAAGGCCACCTCCGTGGGGGCGCTTTCAGTAATCTTGTGACGATCTCTCGTTAGCAGCTACCCTTGCATTGAAATGCTATTATGCTATATCAAATCGGTGTCAGCAGCCTTCCCTTCAGGTCTATCATAATCTTCTACGACATTACAAAGTATAACACTGCAACCCGAGATGTTGTGGAAGATGATAGCAGACCTGAGGGGAAGTCTACCAGCACCAAAGGGGGTGTCTGCATGACCGGTCAGCGACCTGACCCAACCATCTGGTCCAAGCAGAGATACTATAGTGTCTCTGGTCCAAGGAGTCGAGGATGGTCTTTCTGATGGAGCTAACAGTCCCCTGTGAAGCAAATAATAGTCAGTGTCTTTGAGAGAAAACTCTGTGATCAGATCATGGGGAGCAGGCTGGGTATTACGTACAGTAGTGCCAGTGGCGGTGGGTTGCAGGAGTTTTGTGGCAGCACTCAACAATACGTACTGCTTCACAGAAACATCGAGGTCAAGCCAATAGTGATGGAGCATGAGATTCTGAAGCTTCAAAGTACAGCTGAGACAGCGTCATAGTGTGGCGGACAACAGAAGATGGGTGCGCAGAAGCCCCCATTCCCGCCATCAAGTCGCGTAAGATATGCATGGTGGGTAGATAGGACAGACCGCAGCCCAGACAGGGTGGTGTAGACCAGGCATTTTGTCGAACTTGAGAAAAAGTTCCCGTCTGCCCCAGAACACATCACCCCATCTTCCCCAAGTAGCACCTATGGTGCTGCGTGGGGCCACCCGTGGTCGAGCTACTGGAGAAGGACCCAAAAGCTCTTTGACCACAGGTTTCAACAGAGAGGGGCATCTAGGAATTACCGCCATATGAAACACTCTATCAAATAATGGAACAGGCGTATGTCTAACCTGACCTTTGCTCTTTAGCACATGAGACAGATGACAATGATCAAATAATGGAACAGGCGTATGTCTAACCTGACCTTTGCTCTTTGGCACATGAGACAAATGACAATGAAATAAGTCACTCCAATTTGGCCTCGCCTGGCTATCTGGAAACTTCAAACCTAGAAGTTTTCTAATGCATCTTAACATTTTCTTGGGACACCCTCTTATCTATCAGTATCAATCGTAAAGGTAAAGATATCATTATTTATATGGCGACTTTCCAACCATTGATGGGCGCTCAAACCACACTTATACTCCCAGGGAAACGAGCTACTCAATTTCTCACTCCAATGCCATTTCATTTCCCTGGGGAGCGTGCAAATAGGCTGCGAATGATCGAATGCGCCAAAGTTAGCTCTCACAATTTTCAAGCTCAGCCCTCACGGGTACCCGTTTTGCTCCTGGATGGAGAGAAGCAATGCACTTTGCTCAAGAATGCAACTCTTTGCTCCGCGCAGCTTTGAACGCTGCAAGCGATAAGCAATCGTCACACTCCAATGCAGGTGCTTCCCCTCTCGTAGTATGTATGCATGTGTATGTGTGTTTGTCCACTGGAGCCGGCCCCAAAAACACGAAGTCCACAGCATTTCAGCTGAGGAGGGACGTATCAGTGCAGCACAGGCTGTATGCGATTCTTGTGCCTGTGTACGTTGTAAGCGACATGACCTTCTTGTGACGCCTTCTCTCTGTGGAATGGGGGTGAGAATAGATTCTCCGCATCTCCTAAGGAGCGAGAAATAGGGATATCGTGACTTGACTTTCTCTTACTCTATTAGGTTATTGCGATTAGTGACTTTACATAGCCTACAAAGGCCATAAACATCTATTCATTCTTTCGTGTTACCTTGAAGTGGACAGTATTATCCCCTCTGTACACATAAGTGCATTTTGAACTTTCACAGGTACAGAGAGAGAGAGAGAGAGAGAGAGACAGAGAGAGAGAGAGACAGACAGACCCATTCCTCTTCCGTTCTCATCATAGTGCTTGGCTTACACAGCAGCAAAGCCTAAATGGAAGATTGATAGCTCTTGCCATATCGATCATCTTGAAAATGTCTTCATTCATTCATCCATTCTTCTAAGAGTCTCCTCATATCTAGTACAGATTAAAAACACAGAATGTATCAACAACAACAGGTATTGAATGCAAAACGTATCTTTATTATGCATGAAGCATGCAGGGCACATAGCTCTCCAACATGCAACTGTGTAGATCCAAATAAAACAAAAATATGCAACAGAAAGCCCAGCGAAGTCTCATACTAGATGGTTTGTAGGACAAGATAAATCCAGCCTGTATAAAAACTGTAACTTGGATAACCACAATATTGGATTGATCTGCAAAGTTGTCCATGTACACAGTGCATACACAGTAAAAATATGTACACACTTGCATACACTTGCACCAATGCAAAACAGTTTTCACATTTGTAGTCTACAAAACTTTTCATACGAGTTTCAGTGCACCAGTGTTTTCAGTTCCCATGACATCATTAGCATTCTTTCAGAACTTCCCCCATCTCTCTACACTGGTGAAGGAATATGGTTCATTCTCAATCTCTGACCTCAGTAGAATTTGCAGTGGTTTGGAACAGTAGTGAACAGAAGAGAACAACTCTCCTTACCCCCTATGCATACCCTGATTTACTCACGAAAACCATTGGAGTATGACCTCATATTGTTGCAAGGGTAAAAACAAAAACAGTCTCAGCCTAGCGTTGCAATGCAGAAGCCAAAGAGAGAGAGAAAGAATAATAGCATGTACCATGACTATGATCCATGCATCCACTGATGACGAACACATATGTTGGATTTTATTGCAAGAGTTTGGATTCCTATCCTTTTCACCATATTTTTGATCAGTCCATTTTTATTTTAATTGCACATAATTATATTTATGAGTCCTGTGGGTGGCATGATTTCAGAGAAAGAAAAAACTATTCAAGACAATCATCTACCATCATCTTTCTGCATCTTGCAAAATCTATTTTTTTTAATCAAGCCTACTGGCCGATTCTAATAAAACCCATTTTCTTAAGTGGGGGTTAAACAGTGATAGTATTTCACCCTCCAAGTTTTCAAACAGTAGTACCACAGCAGAGTATGACTCCTAATGCCCAAAATCAGATCCTGGTTTTAAATTTTTTTTAACAGTAAATTTTTTTTTTAAATCACACGACTCTAACGGATATGCTCAAATGAAGTGCCACCAGGAATGAAAATCACAAATCTTGAAATCAACTCATCCAAACAGATTATGTAGATTTACATCATCAAAGTAACAGGGCTAATTACCTTCGATTTTGAGTTGATGATTGGGACTATAAATGCAGCAGATAAAAGCATTACTCCATCTCTTAAACTGTATACATCACAACTCACTTACCACTACTTCATGGCACACATGGAACCCATTTGAGAAGTCTACATCAGTGAGAGATGTGAGAGACCATATTTCTCATGTCATGCAACTCATTATTGAAGATACCATGAGGAGTGCATACTGTCCTTGAAGAGTATCCCTCAATCAGGCAAAGACCCTTTGAATTGTAACTTGAGGTCTACAGTAGTTCTTTTTCTTAGGGCCCATTGAGCAATGCAGTAGTAGCAAACTTATCTAACCAATCAGGACAGAACTAGACTGGAGCTGCATACTTATTGGTGAGATAAGACTGCTACTACAGTGAAGTAGGCATAAGCATTGCTCAGTTATAACAGGCCTTGAACTCGTCACACCAGACACGACACACCTCATACACCACATTGCAATGCCGTATGCTATACTTGACTAACAAGGCTTCAATATGCCTCTGCCCTAATTCATTTTTGTGATACAGTTGAACAAATATTAAAATCAGCATTTATAATGACTTTAAAAAAAATTAAAGGGACATATGTGGATTCACATTTGTCTTCAAATGAAGATGTACTGCACACATCATGAAGAAGAAACTATTTGTTAATACAATATCTTTCAACCTGCAGCAAAGATTTAGTAATAAAAGCATCAAATGAACAGAGAAATGAATACAGCTCTGATGAGAAACTGATGCCACACATCTGAAACTGGCATTTCTCTCCGAGCTGGCATGCCAAGTACTTCTGGAGTAGGCCCCAAAATCCAGGAGCACGAGGGATAGATACCCTTGATGAGGGGGATATCAAGCTGATCAAAACCATAAGTTTTACTCTACTTCCACTGATGTCAGATACCTGAAACTGGTTTTTGTCATAGAGCTAGCATGGCCGATCAACATGTCTCAAAATTTTCCCTTCAACTGTACACAATTCTGACAAATGCAACACTTGGCACAACCTATGCTGTTTGACAGGCAAGCTTTGTTCTACAGTATTCTTCTGTTACCTGGAAAACATTTTATAATGCTTGGATTATGCTGTGCAAGTGACACTCCAACATCCTGCACTATCCAAATGATAACACAATATGTAACATACAACCCAGCAAGTTTGCATTCAAATAGACAGCCAAACCTGACAGCATTTTTTTCACATTCAAAATAATGAAATGGCTCGCTCTATATAAAATATTAAGTTCAGATGTTATAGCATCATTTATGTCATTTCAGACTGCATAAGAAAAGATGGCTTAGGTCTTGGGTAATTTTTTTTTTTTTGGGGGGGGGGGGGGAGTATTTTAGTACATTTACTGATATTTCGTACTCAAAAAGTTCAAAATAGAGCTAGTAGGCATATGGACCTGCCACTGTATACGGATTTGGCCATATGTTGTACTCTAACCAGGCACAAAGAAAACTGAAGACGCATGGATGTAGATCATTCTCCTACATCTGTCCAAGCCTCTGGAATACAATTTTGGAAGGAATGAAAAAAAATCAGTTTTGCTAATGTTCAAAAGGGTGAAACCCCCCAGCTATTTCAGTCTTTATTGTTGGCACCTTGGCCTTAGTGTGAGAAAGGTGCATTATAAGAAGAAGAAATTAATATGAAAATTAAGATTTTACCATTTCCACAAGGTTAAAAATCTGCATGACAATACACTAATGGGGAGCATCTGGTTATTACTTAACCATGGGCTTCATTGTGTCATTTCTGGAAGAGGTGTATTCAATACTTTAGAATATACATGTACTGAAATTCTAACAGATTCTTTTTACTTAAAATGAACAGTGAAGAGTCGCAGATGAAGAGGCAGGCATGATACTGGTCAGCCATACATGCATGTTGTACTTTGTTTCTCAGGCAGTCATATCCAACAACCACACAACACTGTATTCATATCTTACCCAGCTGGAATCAGCTTTCATACTGTTGCATAAACATACTGAACAGTATGGTGCATCTGTCTGAATTGGCTATAAGCTGAAAATGTATCACACTTACCAGGAACTAGTAACTGATGTTTAGCTGAAGACAAAATGGAATTATAAGCACCCACAAATTGTTAAGTGATTGTAACAGCCACCTAATAAGAACAAGCAAGAAGCGAAGGATTCAACCAATCTCGGACTAATCTCATTTGTTTATCTTCATGCTTCACATGAAATTACTACAAGGCAAAAAAAGGAGACATTACTGAACAGCTGCTCTGATGAATGTCCTTTGCTGACAGTCTACAGTCAAGTACAAAGTTTTGTGAAGTCAGGTCACCGCATGAACACAAGCCGTTTGTGATTTCCTGAAGCATTTCTACTATCCACAAATATGTGACCAGCCACGACAAAACCAGTGCTAAGTCGCGCTGCCCTCTCTTGCGCTAAGTCTGAGAAAAGGCAGGGAGGTTCAATCTGGGTGATTTTCACTTTTTGATAAAAATAGATTCTACATGGTTCAAACTATCATGCCAGTAAAGGAAACATGTTGAAGAATTATATTTTGATGGTAAAATAAAGACTTTTGTGTTGTGTATTGTTTCAAATGCTCCCTGTAATTAGCGTTAATTGCCTCATTTTAGCCGCAATAAACACACCTATACCCTTGCAGAACCCCTTCATGTTATATACCGTTAGAAAGGCCGCTCTCTCTCGGCGTTCCCGCTCTGTGGATGTTGAAGAAAAATTACGTCAGCTATTTTTGGAAATGGAGTTTGAAATACCATTGCTAAGGTGTTTAATGTCTGAAGAGGGTAAATCTTCTGAGACCGTTTTTCAAAATGACCGCTGCTTCAGTACCCAACTTGAAATGCCTGTAACTCCTATTCTAATTAACTCACACTGTTCATTCTTATATCAAAACAAACAGAAATGAATGCGGAATTCAAAAATATTAAAACCCTATTTTGTCCAAAAATCGACTTAGCACTGGTTTTGTCATGGCTGGTCAAATATGCACATTTAATCTCAGCCATTGTGTGGTAGGATGCATGTCATCTATCTACCAGAAATGCTATTTACATCAATTTTAATGCAAGATTTCATTTCATTCAAGATTTCCCCATGATCAAATCCATTATTAGGAAAGACCTGTACACAACAAGATAAGCTAGAAATACAGTTACAAGCTTTTAGAACCAACCTCTGCAGACAGATTTTCATTTTCACACTTTCTACGTGACAAATGTCACAAACTGGATGTTTTTTTGGATTTCACTTTGGCATATAATAGCTCCAAACTATGCTTAATGGAAACAACATCTTTCACATTTCCAGACTTATTAATGAAAAAATTCACGACAACGTTCAACCAAGTCACACATCTTTCACAAAGCAATGGTAAGTAAAATATGAAAGGTGCAAAAAAGCAAATACACTTACAGCAAATAAATAAAAATTAGTGACAAGCATCACATAATATCTGGATCATAGTCGGTCAATAGAGTATATGAAAATAAATATATCCTCTCATTTTATAATCCAAACATAAAGTACAACCACAAGATAAGGCAAACCCCCCCAAAAGTTGTGGTTGAGGTAACCAGGCATACTCAATTTTTTCTGCCAACCTTAAACTTTTATCAATCATGAAAAGAAGAAAGAGAGAAATAAAGAAAGTTACAATAAACAATGAACTGGGTACTGTACCATCATAACCCTATGATCACTTAAGAAATCCTCTATTTATTTTCAAAAAGCATTTTTAGTGAAATAAAGTTTAGTTTAGTTTATGTCAAATGTGGCCTCTTCTTCAAAAAATATTATTTTTAAACACACACACACACACACACACACACACACACACACACCCATGTTACCTTAACCACAACTTTTTTTTTAAATTGCCAAAGAAAAACAAATGGTCCACATTCACCGGCAATCAGTGTCAATGGAGGTAATTTTCCCTCCACGGGAAATTAATATCCACAACTTCTTCAATAAATGTGCTTTTCCTCCTTTTTCAACAATACCAACAGGCCAACTTGGGCTGGTTTTCATCAATCCGATACCCTAAGAGACTTGCAGGGTTGAAACAATCAAACAAATTAACAATAAAATATATGAAAAAACTGTATGCTTGGGGGATGGGGTGGGGGTGGGTGGGTGGGGAAAAACAATGAAATTTAAGGGGGTAGGGTTTAAAAAAAAATGCATAGAGCATATCATTTATAACTCCAGCACATCAAAGGAAACTTTCTCTACTTGAGCACATGCATCAAGTTTCTGAGAGAGAAAAAAATCTACCACCACACACAGAAGCCATCACTGTTTCTTATCTAAACAGCTCATTCATCTTCTTTTTCCTTTCATTCAACCTGACAACCAAATATACAGAGGTCCAATGTTGATTGTCTGAAATGGTGCACAAGAAATAGCACCAGGGCCCGTATCCAGAACGGCGATTTATTTTAACCCCGATTTATCTCTAAACTCAGACGATTCCAACTGTCTGTTCCGCTCTCCCTTGGCAGGAAACCAGTATATATAGCCTCTGACGAGCGTACCTTATCAAACCGATCAAGATATCCCGGTGTTAGGGGATAAATCGAGTGTTAAAAAGATAAATCGCCGTTCTGGATACGGGCCCAGAGTGATAAAATTTTGCCATAGAAACCACTTGCCATTTATCAATATAAAGGAGGCAACGTAGAAATTAGAAAGCAAAATGTTGACATTGTGGTGAAAAGCCTTTTCACCTTTTGATAGCAGGACACATTTGATTTTCTACAAAACTGTCACTTTCTTGGTACAAACAAAACTAAAGACCAAAACAATTATTTATTTTTTTAAGTCACAAAGCTCAAATACATTTTTTCCAACTTTCCCAAACACTCTTCCATGTGTAGTGCACAATCTGTGGTTTAGAAATTACAACTTCAACACTTACATAAAATCTTCATTCATTCCACTGCTCTAGGCATTTCTTTCACCACAAATCACTATCAGCATGGTGGGTTTTATCTTAGAAACCAAACACAAACTCAGATTTACAAACAAACATCATGTTCAGCTTACTCATGCCTATGATCTAAGAAGTCAACATCAATCCACATCAATAAATGAGAGGCATCATTGCATAAGTCCCGAAGAACACTTTATGAATGCCCTATATCTCAGGAGAGACTACAGTCATTCAACATGGACTCAAATTTGCTTTCCGAACCCAAAATGCCTTCTTCAACACCAATTAAGCATGCAATAAAATTAGCAGTGTGATATATTTGAGCAAGAGATTGTCCATACTTATGCAGACTGTTCACAGCTGCTCCAATAAACATCTCTGGAAGACATCAAAAACCTTTCCTCTATAGCTATCTATTTTTTTTAATTACAAGTGTACAATTCATAGTATTCAACCGTTATCACTGGATGGGATTCTGAATCATATGCTACATTTCAAAAGACAAGGAGAAAAAGTTTAAAATCCACAAAAATGGCTATGAGGCTTATTTTTTAAAGTTTCAGTTCCACGATATATAAATGTTCCCATTTGCATGACATACAATAGCACCTCTAACATATTGGCTTTGTAAAAGCAGTAAGCTAAACACTTCATTTGTTCTAGTTGTATACCAAACCAAATTTTACCATAAAGACACACTTTTTTCAGCATCTTTACTTACTTACTTACATTCGCCTTTGACCCCTCCTGGGGCATAGGCCACAACAAGGGTTCTCCAACCATCCCAGTCCTGAGCAATCTTTTCCAATTGTCCCCAAGAGTGGCCTGTTCTCTTGACATTGGCGTCCAGGTCTTGGCGCCAACTGTTTCGAGGTCTACCTCTCTTTCTCTTCCCTTGCGGGTTCCATGAAAGGGATTGTCTGGTGGTGTTTGAGACTGGTTTGCGTAATGTGTGCCTTAGGGGAATAATACTCCTTGAGACACTGCAAAATCATTTGTTAGGCACAATGATCAATACGAAGAAGTATCACATGGTTCCAAGGAAAATGGAATACTATCATAATCTTTGGTTTCATACAACAAGAATGCTCCAAAGCCAACATGAAAATTCTCCCTAAAATATTTTAAGTGTGAAAAGGACAGAAACATCTTTTGGCATTGACATAGTATTTAGTTTTTTCTTAGCCATCTGATTGGAAAGGGGGGGGGGGGGGGGGAAGCACATCACATCTTAAAAGCAAATTTCCTTCTGGGAGCCAGATTTTTATCATAAAATGATGCCACTAAATGAAAGTAAATATGATAATTTCGTTCCTGTGTATCTAGATTATGCACACTGCATACCTCATTAAAATAACAATGATTAAAAACAATGAATAATTGTACAATATTAAATACATCAAAATAACACATGAGAGTAAGGAGTTCAACAGACACCTGCATAAAAACTGTCGCAGCCAATGTGAAGGCTATGAAGTAATAAAAGATGACATCAGATCTTCTGAGATCCAGGCATGAAATCAATAACAAAAACTCTGCTTATGATCCAGATAGTAATAGATGATGTTGATTTGTCAGCTGCACCTTATGAAACCATTTGTCTCAAAAGACAATGGTATTACTAAAATCTACCTTGAGGACAATTTTGCATTATTATACTGATTAGCATTCCTGAGGATGTAGTTATGTTAACTGTTTTAATGTGCCCAGCAGGTTATCATTTTTTTCCCTACCAAAAAAAAACCTGCTCAAGATTTCTAACCAAATTGTCAGTGTTAAAGATGTATTCATATGCACGTAATAAAAATTATGGTGAAGTGCTGGTCCTATAGAAATTGTCTCTGTTGCCATCAAAACAAGCAGTAACATCAAACTGCTCATCAAAATAAGAATTGAAAAATATTTTTGTGATCTGCACAAGTACCAAACAAGAAGGGCAAAATCCATACGACTCAGATGCTTGACCTTGACCTTTACATGACCTTCACCTTCAGGTGACCTTCAAGGTCAAACAACTAAACCTAGCAATGACATCATACACTAAGAAATGCTTTACACATTTTTCCTACCAAAATACACGTGGCCTTGACCCAAGGTCAAGGTTATCCAAGGTCATGCAACACAATGCTGTTAATTCAAGACATAGGAAGCACAATGGTGCTTATTGGCACTTTCTACCATGAGATATAGTCACTTTTAGTGGTTCTCTACCCCATTTTGGTCACATTTCATAAGGGTCAAAGTGACATTGACCTTGATGATATGTGACCAAATGTGTCTCATGATGAAAGTATAACATGTGCCCCACATAATTATTAAGTTTGAAACAGTTATCTTCCATAGTTCAGGGTCAAGGTCACTTCAAAATATGTATACAATTCAACTTTAAAGAGCTCCTGTGACCTTGACGCAAGGTCAACCAAACTGGTATCAAAAGATAGGGCTTACTTTGCCCTATATACCATATATAGGTGAGGTATCCAATCTCAAAAACTTCAGAGAAAATTGAGAAAATGTGAAAAATGGCTGTTTTTTAGACAACATTTACGGCCCCTGCGACCTTGACCTCGAAGCAAGGTCAAGTCACTATGTATGTTTTCTGACGCCTTGTTATCATACACCATCATGCCAAATTGGGTGTTGATAGACTTAATAGTCTCCGTGAAAAATCCAACGTTAAAGTTTTTCACAGACGCCCGGAACGGGTGAGTACATAGACTCACTTTTGCTTGGCATGTGAGTCAAAAACTGCACAAGAGTTCTAACCAAATTGTCAGTGTCAAAGATGTATTCATATGCACATCATAAAAATTATGCTGAAGTGTTGGTCCAAAGGAAATTGTCTCTGTTGCCACCAAAACAAGCAGTAACATCAAATTGCTCATCAAAATAAGAACTGAAATATGAACATAAACTCTTTGTGATCTGCACAACACATGGAAACAGTGAAAACTGCTAATGTATCAGTATCACGACAGGAAACAATCATTTCTATAGTAAATGTTCATTCAGCAGAAAATGTTTTAATTTTGAGAGGGGAAAAAGAAATTAACCCCTTTGCTGCTCTCTGATGGAGTTGTTCCATCAACCCAAAACATTCACTATGCATTACAATGGAACAGGTTTGTTCAGACAATGTAGACAGAGTGCACAGTCAGTCTGGGAGCAGCCACCTTGATGGAACAATTCTGTCAGAGCACAAGGAAGGAATAACTTACATTTACTGCTGAAAAGTAAAACAGGACAAAACAAAATTTACCAAAAACCAAAACAAACAAAACAATTGAATGCAATTAACTGTATCCCAATGCACAGAAATCCTTCAATAATAAATATACCATGACAAAACCATGATCCTCATGCAACCATATGTCACAGGGGAGTGAAGGGGTTAAACACATTAACTATCAAAAATCAAAGTGGGCTTTACATGCCTTATAGGACACTAAAAAGAACCAAGAGAAATGATTACAATAAACAGCTTCTTAGCAAAAAAAGTTACAAATAATAAAACCTAACAAACCCATGATAATGATACCAACCATGATGATACAATACCACTTCAACAGTATCAAGACTGCATGTCTAAAATTCATCTTGATCCATGAAACTACAGACACCAGCAGGCTGCAGATTCTAGAACCAGCAATAACCTGGTCCTGTGGTTAGTATGGTGTCAATACTCTTCAGATGATGTGCAGTCTTCATCTGTCAAGTCAACGTACATCATGTACAGGAGTAAACGTAGCTTCCTCTTGGAAGACGTAAGATGGGACTAGTTTTTCGATGAAAGAACGCTGCACAGCATCAATGCACATGTATCTATTTGATATTTCTGCAGTCATCGCTGAGGCCCACAATCTGTTAGTACTCCTGCAGTGATGTACAGTATCCCATAGTGCAATACTCTGCCTTGACTGCCATTTCCTTACTGCCTTCACCTTGCGTGGCTTGGCTGATAAGTTCTTCTACTTGACGTATGGTTCTAAATTTAGTGTCCATGTGAGGAATAACCAGCATTTCTGCCCCAAGACTGTCATGTGATAGCTAAATTTAGAATGATTTGAGGAGGGAAACAAGGAGTCTCCAGAGGTGAGCTGGCAGTTAGGGCCAGTATAGCCCTGTTTAAATTTAGCAACAGTTATGCCTACTTCATACTGGTTGCAATCTTATTTAACCAATCAGGATGCAGAACTAGACCACAGGTGCAACCTGATTGGTTAGATAATATTGCTACTAGGGCAAAGTAGGCATAACTGTTGCTCAATTTAAACAGGGCTTTACTGGCAACATGGGTCTGAGCAGGGTGGGATGGGAGATGACATATCAATGTGGTCCCAATGCAATGTGGTGTGGTGTGATGTGATGCTGGGTTTACATACCTGCTGGGGCTCCAAAATTACTTCAGATCTACACTCAGTAATTCATCTCACCCACTTGGGTGATCCTGGGAGTGTTTAGCCCAGGTACGCAACAATAACAACACTCAGTAATAAAACTTGAAAAAACAACTGTTTGAAATTTACAAGTGGCACACTTTAGCGCATAAGAAATCAGAAGATTTCAACACCTGAGCACAAGCTTATCATATCTGCACCAGAATAAGTGTTTTTTAAGAGAAGGGATCCTAAGACTAGGTCACTGATCATGTGTGACAACAGATATGTAGATCACTTCCGTATCACTGATAACTGGCAACCACCCAACCAAAACTTCTCAATAAGTTCATGCCCAAACACATCATCATTGCAAATCACCAGGCCATATGTGACGAACCACGACAAAACCAGTGCTAAGTCCATTTTTGGACAAAATGGGGTTTTAATACTTTTGAATTCTGCATTCATTTCTGTTTGTTTTGATATAAGAATGAACAATGTGAGTTAATTAGAATAGGAGTTACAGGCATTTCAAGTTGGGTACTGAAGCAGCAGTCATTTTGAAAAATCGGTCTCAGAAGATTTACTCTCTTCAGACATTAAACACCTTAGCAACGGTATTTCAAACTCCGTTTCCAAAAATAGCTGACCTTATTTTTCTTCGACATCCACAGAGCGGGAACGCCGAGAGAGTGGCCTTTCTAACGGTATATAACATGAAGGGGTTTTGCAAGGGTTTAGGTGTGTTTATTGCGGCTAAAATGAGGCAATTAACGCTAATTACAGGGAGCTTTTGAAACAATACATAACAAAAGAGTCTTTATTTTACCATCAAAATATAATTCTTCAAAATGTTTCCTTTACTGGCATTATAGTTTGAACCATGTAGAATCGATTTTCATCAAAAAGTGAAAATCACCGAGAGTGACCCTCCCTGCCTTTTTTCAGTCGTAGCGCAAAATAGTGCCGCGCGACTTAGCACTGGTTTTGTCGTGGCTCGTCACATATGGATAGTTGGACTAGAGGCTAAGTAAAGAGAGCAAAGCATGCAACCTGCCCTCCAGCATCATCACATCATCACTTGACTTTGCAGAAAGTCAGGACAGCGACACAACCCAGGGTGCTCAGCAGGATCAGAGCAAGGAGGTCTTCATTGTAGGACCTGAGGCTGGTCAGTTGCTTTGAGGACCTCATCAGGCTGTACATGCCCAGAGCCAGTGCAGCCAGCCCTGCCAGCAAGGCCAGCATGCCCAAAGTCAGTCGCTCTTGCAGACGTTTCTTCATCCAAACCCCAACCCTGGACCACCACCTCCTCTCCAACTCCAGCTCCTCAAGGACAGGGAACTTCACTGCATGTGTCTTCACTACTCCAAAGTCAGCCAGGATGTATCTTCCGACGCGTCTCTCCCGCCCAGGGCTGAAGATCATCTCCACGGTTTTGACCATGCAGTTCTTCAGGCTTCTGCTACAGTCATCTAGCTGCTGGCGGTAGCGGTTGTAGAACTCCAGCAGCTCCAGACAGACATCTCCATCCTGCAGGTCTTCCAGAAAGCTCAGTGCCTTGTCCACCTGGATGAAGGCGAGATATGATACTCTGGTGAATGGAAGCCAATGAATTGTCTGCAAAACACCACTTGTCACTAGTAACACTTGAATGCACACAGAGACAGGGATGAAAAGTGGGTAACCAAAAAAGCCCGAAGTTTTTTTCAGGTATGCAATATTGAAGCGGTGAAGCACAGGGCTAGGAGGCAGGACTATCACTTACTTGTTTCACCGACAACTTTAATGGACTTGCTGGAGAAGTACAGAAACTGGCAATTTTAGTGGAAATCCTGCAGCACTTGGCGTGAAGCCATCAATTCTCTTCTAAATTGGCTTTTTTTTTTTTTTGGGGGGGGGGGGGGGGTGGAAGTCTCTAATGTCAACAGCTTTTCTCTCTTTAGCTCTTGCAATGTGAGCCTGATTAGAGGACTGGGAACATCTAGCTTCAGGTCGCTTTGGAAGGCATGCAACAAAATGGTTGGGACGCCAGTTTTTTTCTTCGGATCCCCATTTTGGTCCACATAATGGCTGGGTTGGCTCCTGCAGGGCGAAAAAACCCCAGGAACCCTCTAAAAAGTCCGGATAACTGACAAACACCCCCCTGAAAAACCTGAAAATTTTCATCTCTGAGAGAGGAATTAATTCATGCCACAGAGACAGAACAAAATGTAATAAAAACCAAAATAAACGAAACAAAATAAAGTAAAATGATATAAATTGAATTTTAGAATATATTATAATCAAATCAAATCAAATCAATCGAAGTACTGATGACAAGTAATAAGATTTAACAATCAAAACCACATAGCATGTACATATCATGTATATGCAAAAGCTGTTTAGAGGCTAGATAGAATAAAGCATGAGCCAGACAAATTAACTTAGGTGTTCCTGGCTGCAGATCAAACACAAAACTCTCCATGTGGTGGCCTATGAGGCTGCAAGGAAAAGCTATAGCAGAGTGAATGCTTCCTAAGAGGATGAAACACTGCTTTACCAGAGTGGCTGAATGTCCAGCCATCTCTTTGTCAGCATGTCTGTTCCTTGTCAAGAGCTGGTTCAGTGAGATTCCCATGAGACCAGGGAATAAAAATATGGACAATCAGTTCCAGCTGCCCCTGAACTCTTGAGAAGTGACTCTGCATCCAGATTTAAGCAAAAGTAGCTTCTTTTTCTTTTTAACACAAAAAATATCATCCATCTGCATATATCTTATCTAGATAGCAAACAAAACTCTGCCAGCAATCTCAGCAGAGTAAAAAAGGGTAAAGTGGTTTCAAGCAAGCATCCATTTTTTGTCAACCAACAACTTCATAGTCATATCATCCTGTCTTGACCTACCTTGTCCAGGTAGTTGGTGATGTCCTGTTGGCAGTCTGACAAGGACACTCCTTGTCCATCACCATTGAGCAGCTGTCTCTGCTCGGCAGCCATGTTCTTTACCAAGGTGTGCAGGCGCTCGGCCCTCGCCTCGATCTGCAAAGCCAGCAATTCTCCAGTGACACTGCCAGACACTGAAATCTCTATGCTTCAGGATAATCGCGCTACTGGCTGATCCTGTCCCAGTGCCCTCAAGTAGCCTCTTTGGCTGTTTAGGGCAGCCCTGGCTGAAGTTGGCCATGAAAGACCAGCTTGAACCAGCTTTGGGTTGGAATACTCCCCGGATAGTCGAGATGGAATTATTACCTAACTATGCATCCTAAGTTTCTGTTTGCTGTCAGGTGCCAGTCACCAATTGATTAAATGGCCTAAAGATCAGGGGGTAATGAATGAAGGAGTTCGAGACCCAGACGTGGATGCTAAGTCACGATTTACACACCAATACCCAAGACATCAAATGTTCGGTATTGCTACATATTGCTGCCATGCCCTAACTGCCCCTTGCCATCTAACAAAGGTGTGGACTTACTTTTCAGTTTTCCTACTTCAGGGTTCGTACAGGTTTTTAGATTCAAAATTCCATGACTTTTCCATGACTTTCCATGAGCCTCAATAACATTTTCTATGACTTAGCGTACTGTGATACATGACAGTTTTAAAGAGAAACGTGTATGGCGCATGACCAAACTCAAGCACAATACACCCGTTGTAAAAAAAGTTCTAATTCTTTTTATTATATTTATTTTTACAGCAGATTGATTCAAAAACTGACAAATGCAAGTTAAAACAAACAAATCATGAATGGACATTACTTTCATCTTTTTCAAATCTTTCTTAATTATAAAAATCCAGTAATTTGAAATAGAAAGTTTGCAATCTAGTGAGCATGTTTTTTTTGGTAACACTTCAGTTCTTAGTGTGAAGGAGCACGACAGTGTGTTCACATTCACACAGTCAGTATGCAGTCAGTTTATTTACATTGGGACTTGGAGGCGATGACACTGTCGGGAAACATGGGACGGAACAGCTCGTTCATGCCTTTGATACTGGAGAATGAGAAGTGAGAGGTGACAATTTTCAAAGTCCACAAAATTTCTGCTTTCAGTGTCAGTGTGTCCTCTGTTGTCACAAAAGTGTCAATCCCAGTAGATCTAGTGCCACTGCCAGTGGGTGCAGGCCTAGTTTCGACCGGCGTAGCAGCGCTAGCTGGTACCATCACCTTTGAAGCACTCTCAGCATCTCGTGTCCAAGTGTTTTGAAATCGACACTTTCCAGGCATGATGATAATCTCAAAGAAACACTGCACCACAAACAAAACAAGCTCTTTTCACTTTATCCTCGTTTGAACCAACTGATCCGACCGGCGTGGAAATGAAACCAGGTCACCTAGCCAAAGAAGCAATCAGGAAGCAGAAGACAAACGAGCCTTCAAAATTAACCAATGGGATGCAAGGGCACGTTTTCCTGTCGTTCACAGCGTGTAAATATAGATTGAGAGTATTGCACGAAGCACAGCCTAGAAAACATCTTTTTTTTCTTCTTTTTTAAATTTATTAAATTCCATGACTTTCCATGACTTAAATTGAAATTCCATGATTTTCCAGGCCTGGAAAATGAAAAATCAAATTCCATGACTTTCCAGGTTTTCCATGACCTGTACGAACCCTGCTACTTGCTCTAATTTTAGCAACCATGCCAGGAACACTGTATAAGCAACAACGTCATCACAAGAGCAGAGCTGCCAACCCACCATCATGCCAAAGAGTAGCATCCAGAGCTTTTTGGAGTAGCATTTAAGAAATAGGCATAGCACACACACACAAGAAGGAAAATGGTGATGTTTGCGCAGACGCGAAGCGCTGAACCACCAGCGTGGAGCCGGGGGGGGGGGGGGGGGGGGGCGGGCTGTCAAGACGCTGAGCGCTCAACCGCCGGTGTAAAGCGGGGGTTGGGGTGGGGGTGGGGGTGTTCTACGTGACGGTCAAAAGTCCAGTTCGAGGCTTTGAAAAATCTTTGTTTTTCCCTGACGGTCGTAGCAACGTAGCAAGCATGTCGAAATCGTAGCATGCTACGCCTAAATCGTAGCACTTGGCAGCTCTGCAAGACTCCACTAAATATACAACAAATCTGACGAAAGAAATGCCAGAAAGAGCAGCTGGGGCTTACAGGCAGCAACTAGGGCTTACAAGCAGCAACTAGGGCTTACAGGCAGCAACCAGGGCTTACAGGCAGCAACTAGGGCTTACAGGCAGCAACTAGGGCTTACAGGCAGCAACCAGGGCTTACAGGCAGCAACTAGGGCTTACAGGCAGCAACCAGGGCTTACAGGCAGCAACCAGGGCTTACAGGCAGCAACTAGGGCTTACAGGCAGCAACCAGGGCTTACAGGCAGCAACTAGGGCTTACAGGCAGCAACCAGGGCTTACAGGCAGCAACCAGGGCTTACAGACGGCAACTAGGGCTTACAGGCGGCAACCAGGGCTTACAGGCAGCAACCAGGGCTTACAGGCAGCAACTAGGGCTTACAGACAGCAACTAGGGCTTACAGGCAACTAGGGCTTACAGGCAGCAACCAGGGCTTACAGGCAGCAACTAGGGCTTACAGGCAGCAACTAGGGCTTACAGGCAGCAACTAGGGCTTACAGGCAGCAACCAGGGCTTACAGGCAGCAACTAGGGCTTACAGGCAGCAACTAGGGCTTACAGACAGCAACTAGGGCTTACAGGCAACTAGGGCTTACAGACAGCAACTAGGGCTTACAGACAGCAACTAGGGCTTACAGGCAACTAGGGCTTACAGGCAGCAACTAGGGCTTACAGGCAGCAACTAGGGCTTACAGGCAGCAACTAGGGCTTACAGGCAGCAACTAGGGCTTACAGGCAGCAACTAGGGCTTACAGGCAGCAACTAGGGCTTACAGGCAACTAGGGCTTACAGGCAACTAGGGCTTACAGGCAGCAACTAGGGCTTACAGGCAGCAACCAGGGCTTACAGGCAGCAACTAGGGCTTACAGGCAGCAACTAGGGCTTACAGGCAGCAACCAGGGCTTACAGGCAGCAACTAGGGCTTACAGGCAGCAACCAGGGCTTACAGGCAGCAACTAGGGCTTACAGGCAGCAACCAGGGCTTACAGGCAGCAACTAGGACTTACAGACAGCAACTAGGGCTTAGCTGACAGGTTGGTATGGGAATGGCAGCAAGGGGCACAGACAGATTGTATGGGACTTAAAACTTTATTTTTACTTTTAACTAGTCATGGCAGTGGAGTTAAAGAAACAGTTACAAGAGATGCACAGTACCTCATGCAAGGTCATAGCAGTGGATCTGCACTGTGCCTTTCTGCTGGTGTTCAGCTCCCGCTGAGCTGCTTGTACACGTCTGCGCTCTGCAGAGAGCCGATCAAACTCCTTCTGCAGCTCTTTGCGTGCATCTCGGAGTCGGACAGCCAGGGGAAAAGTGCAGTGTCGCTTGTGGGGTCCACATGCACAGGTGATGCACACTGCACAGTCGCAGGTTGCACAGAACAGCTGCAGCAGCTCCTCTGTGTGCAGTGCACAGGTGCACTGCGATGTGGTGCTCACAGAGGGTGGAGATACCGCCTCCAGGCGCTGGATGTTGAGCATCCTCTCCTGAAGCAATAATTCAAGCTGAAGCAAGGATGGTGATGGTGATTGATGAAAGACTGTGATTTTTCTGCAGTAACCCTTTTCTGACTGACATCGCCAACTCAAAACAGCAGTTCCTGCCTGGGGTTGCCGACACAAAAATGCAAAAACTTGGGCGGTTTGAGGAAAAATGTCAATAACTCTCGTTTGAGCTTCAGTCATCATGAAACTAGGATTCAACAGATAAATGATTATTGTTTCCATCTATGGTGTTTATGTTTTTGTGCTGCTGGGTGCTCTGCCTTTACAAGAACACTCATTACTGTCAGAAAAGGATTACGAAGAGTCTAATTAATGATGATGAATGTACCAAGTCTTCGTCTCATGGTGGTAGTGGTGGTGTGATGGCAGTAGGGCTGATAAGGCTGTGCCAATACTGATAGTGGTCATTGCAACAGTAACAGTAATTGTTGAGTCACTACTTAAAAAAAGAACCATTTCATCATGGGAAAAGAGAGAGAAAAGAAGGATGATCAAGCAACAGCAGACGCGTGTTGTAAGTCGGCGAGCCAAGTGAGATGTCTTGCAGCCCGCGAGCTGCTCTTTCTGCAGCTCGCCAAGTCTTCCTGAGCCACGCGAGCCGCTCGCAGCCTTACAACGGCATGGCTAGCCCCGCTTGCGAGATACTCGCTTGGCTCGCCACTTACAACACGCGTCGGTTGTCTGTATACATCTATGTGTTGTATGCCAGTAGCCTCTATGGCCGCTTGGGGCTGCCTCTGGCTGAGCTACTGCAGCAGCCTCCAAAAGCCTAGGAGCCATAAATCCAGCTGATGAGGCAAACCTTGACCAGCTGCAGCCGTGTGTAATACTTGCATACTCTCTCTCTTTCTGCATGCATGCATAGCCTCACACTAGCTAGGGCAGGCACTGGAAACTCTGCAAGGATGGCATCTAGCAGCAGAATGGAGCATCCAGCAGCTCTCGTTTCCTATCTCTTTCACTGTGTGACCGGGTGAAGTAAAGCCCGAAGTCTTTACATGGACTCTCCCTCTCCCCCCCCCCCCCCCCCAAATCATGTATCCTGTGTCTCAGATGCCTAGGTCTAGGTTGTAAGACCAGCCTACTATGTAGCTTATCATTCCGGGAGGGTCGCACAGCGGCCTTTCCTTATCGTTTGTTAATTGAACTTGACATGTGACCGCGGACAGTTCCCTCCTGTCGTTCTCGCGCACTAGGCCTAAATTGTTAAATACAAGAGACAAATTGGATGCTTTCGCTAAATGAAGACATCTGATTGCAATGGTGCAATATTCATTCGGTTGACTTTGTTATGCCTATCGAGGCAACACTTGGTGTGAATAATTTCAAGTAAGTATAAGGCAGCAATGAGCCTTTTTCTATCATTAGGAAAACACAACCCAGAGACAGGCTGAGATCCGCGACCGCGGATCCCAAGCCTGGCTCCCCTGAGGTCCGCGCATTTCTTTGATAAGGAGGGACTGTCGGCAGGTCGGGAGAGACCCCATCCCATCTGGGGGAGAGATCACTGTCACCATGGTCTTGGGTTGGTCCAGGCCATTATCATCAGGCCTCGGACCAGTCAAGAGCTCCTATACCCATGGGCAACAATAAAGTTGTGGAAAGCAGCAGCGATTTTGTCTCATGCTTGGGCCCTTGAACCATCAAGCCTTGCCTCCGGCCCCCATTGCAACTGTAACACACCAAGAAGCCAACGGACTAGGAACTCCAGTGTTACCTTGTGGGTGAACAGGCGATGTTCGTGGATGCAGAAACGGCAGATATCTTTATGGCAGTCTTGACAGTGGAACTGAGCAGCCAGCCATTGTCTCTGGCATATCTCACACATGCCAACACAACTTCTGGTTCCAAGTTCCTCCTGCAGACTGCAGACATACAAATGTAGTTAAGTAACATCATGGAGCATTTGCACTCTCAAATATATGGAGATAATAATTTTTATATTGATGAGGAACACTATCTGCAAGTACATCATGCCTAAAAATCCAACTCCTCCACGAATCTTCATTATTTATATATATATGCATTATTTACTTTGTCTTTACCCAGGGCAGAACAAATTCCCTAAATGGCAATGGTGGTGGTGATATTGACAATGATCAGGGTCTGACACGAGCCATTGCCCAATTGCCCGGGCAACCAGATGTTCTCTTCTGGTGAGAAAGAGTCTATCTTAGTATCTACACTTCCCTGAACAGGCAACCACATTTTCCTCTGATTTATTTAAAAATCCAAGCACACAATGGCATGAAAACTGTGTTGATGCACAAGGACACAGCCGGGCAGGCAGCCTCTGCACCACCTGTTTAGTTTTCCTGGCCCTCATAATGATATTGAATACATGTTCAATACTAGAAAGTAAGAAACACTGATAATTTATTTGACTAGTGTTATTACTGTGGTGGGGAAAACATTTTTCAGGCCAATGAGGAAGTTTTCCAGTGCAACACAAGCACGAAATTGCTGTGCCTCCAGAATTGGCCTCCATTCCCACATGAGGTCACATGACCTGCTTGCTTACTTCTGTCGGACTAGACGGGAGAACCCTGAATCCAGAGAACGCACAAGACAATTGTTTGTCATCTGGAGGTTGCAGATTCAGTCCCTGCCTGAGGCCTTGACATTTCTTTTATCCCCTGTGGAGTTGTATCTCCGTATTAGAACAAAGAGGGTGTAAAAAAAAAGGAGAGTATCTCTCACCTGAGGATGTAAAAATTGATGGGGAGATTCTTGATGCCTCCACGCGGCACGCACACATCAGCACGGCACTGGGGACAGCGGAAGACGCGCTGGGAGATAGTGGCTGAGCGAAGCATGTTGGTAACACACTCCAGACAAACTGAGTGATGGCAGGGCAGAAGACGTGGGTCATTGTATTCATCCATGCAGATTGGACACACCAGCAGTCGCTCTCGCAGCCGCTCCACCTTGTCTGTGTCCATTCTGAAGAAAAAGAAAGTTTGACAGTGATACAGTATTATTCCATAGTTCAGACAATATATGGCAGAACCATTCAAACTGTTTCACTATGAGTAATCAATTAGGTACAGCAGTTGAAGCTATGTAGTTCTTAAACTTTAACATTTTTGAGCCAGTGCTTTACAAGCACTTTTCTCCAGTCAGGAGGAAAACTGGGAACCTGTGAAGGCTGAGGTAGAAATTATTTGAATATTCACTGCTGGGCCATCATTTACAGCCTTTGGTTACCCACTCAAGGGAGTTCAAATGGATTTTAACCTCATGACATACAACCGTATATTCATGAAAGTCAACAATATAAACATGTTTTCAAAACCAAAACAGTTCATCCCCATGTGATTACTGCCATTAGTGTAATGTAATTGCTAAGTTGAAGCAACAATACGCAAACAAATCAAATTATTGGATAACAGTCCTGTGGTTGAAATACAGAAGAACATTTTAAAAACCATTTCTCATGTCACCCAGCCAAACTGGCATGCAAAAAAGAAGACCCTGTCATGAGTTTTGTTAAGACAACTTCACTCCTAGACAAGGCCCAAAAGTCATATATACAAAGTTGCAACATGTCACCATTAGACAATCTCTGGTACCGCACATACAAACCTGCACTAGGAAAATGAGACACAGATTCATAACAATGACGACTTCAACAGTATGCAGTCCCCTATAGACCCAGGTGAATGAGACAGAACCATGGCCCAGGTAGGGTGATGTCAGCCAGCCAGAATGTCCAACATGAGGGAAAGTTCCCATCAGCACCAGATGCCCCCTGGTGGCACCTCATGCTACTTGGAGCCTCCTGAGGTCAAGCGACCAGAGCAGACCCTGGAAGCTTTATAACCATGGACTCCAGCTGATGATGAGGGCATCCAGTAGCTACCATCACAACTCCACCATCATAACAGATCTTGACCAACTATGGCTACTTCCTCTTGAACCTACAGAAAAAACAGCAGTGGACAGGTGTTACCAGAAGACTTTCTTTTCATTCACCACATCCTTTCTCCATAACAGTATATACCAGAGTACAGGCATGGTATACAGGTTTTTACCCATCTTTGTTCTTCCTTCATTTGCTTTGGAGACTTAAGGAAACTTATTTCCTCATTTGTCTCAGATATACCATGATCCTATTCAAAATTAAATTCCCAGAGACAGTGTTCCTCTCTATAGATGATGCTAACTCAGTTATGTTCAGGACAAAAAATGTCTCTGAATGGCTTGCACATTACACATGTTACATGTCACAAAGGACAGGGCCTACAGTACACACTACAGTCCTGAGTCCACATCTTCACTGCAGAATGTCAGTGTCCTCATGACAGCATGATTGATTTCCTTTACATTCACAAAACAAAACTCTCAACTGAAATGGTCACCCAAGGCATGCAAATGATCATTCAACAACTGCACTATTATTTCATGGAATAAAATTCTGCTGTAGTCACTATGATAAAGAGAAGATGACTTATGGGAGGAAAACTGCATTGGTGGCATGTGTGCTTTCAGTTTTGAAATTAACACCAATTTTAAGTAAGCAGCTTTCCCCATGAAACGATGGATGAAGCCTTTCGGTTTTTGAACGCTATGTATAACTATAACCATTGACTACCTAAATCACTGAAATCCATTTCCCTGGAACATTTGTTTTTTTACGAAACAGCATAGGCTATAGACTAAAGTATAGTGCGATGCATTCTTACATCCTATTAAAAGGGTGGTGCTTCCTCTACAATACTAGTAAACATATAAGCAAGATTTTCTGTCAACATCATGCTCAAACAAAATTACGCGCAGTTATCAATTATGAATGCGTGAATGTAAAATGAAAGCGAGCGACAGTGAAATCCAGGTCCGCCCTTAGTTTCCCACCACCTGCCTGATAAGAAATAAATAATGACTGTATTGTATTTTCACAACCATGAGACCAGAAAAGTACACATCTGCTATCCAGTACAAAAATCACTTTGGTGTCTCTAACTTTTGACAGAACTCTATTTGTTCAGATAAGATGTCCCCAAGTAAACTTCTTTTCGCACAAGGTGAAGAACTAGAAGGAGCATTAATCAGGTGAGCTGAGCAGGGAGACAAACACTGATGTACCAGGGTACGATTCAGTCAATGAAGTGGTGTATTGCTGAATCAGAGGTAGTAAAGTAGGAAAAAGAGCAGGTATGGCCATAGGGACGTAAAACCGTCAAATGCCGCCAAATCAAACGATCAGTACACGACAGTAGACTTTTCATACAGTGTTATGAGATGATTATGAATGTACATTGCAGTTTGCACACCAGACATTCGCGTTGGCGATCAGATTCAACCCGATTATGATACGGCTGATCGTTGAAAAAAACTAACAGAAAATGAGATTTTCCATACCTGAGTCCGACGTAGGTTAGAGGAAAATATTGTATAAATGTACGTCGTAATCGTCTTCGCTAGGGTTCTTTCAGCTCCAGCATGTCTGCTGTCGGGGGAGTTTTATTTTTAACTGAAGTAGACTTTTGATTGGGTTGTTACGATTGGTTATTCTGTTAAGACCCGACCAATGGTAAACCATGATCGGCTGAAGACTCGGCAAGAAAGGTTACTCTCGCACAGACAAGCTATATTTGGAACTGACGCGCGTCGATTTTGACCGAGGGTTTCACTGTGCACAACTCTGATATAGAGGTATAGTTTGACTTCAAAGGGAAAAGGGAAAAACATGTCGACTGATTGTCTTTTGTCATTCGTTTGTGGTTTCTGACATGTGAGAGAGAGTGTGTGTGTGTGTGTGGGGGGGGGGGGGGGGGGGGGGGGGTGGGGGGGAGTGCATGCTTTATGCGTTGATGATCGTGTATGTGTGCTGTACGTGTGAGCGAGTGTGGTTGTTGATGTGCATGCCAATTGTTGGTCTTTCCTGTGATTGTGTTGTGATGCAGGATGAAGAACAGGCTTGGGGGGGGGGAGGGGGGAGGGAGGGGAGGGGGGGAGGGGGGGGAGGGGGAGGGGGGAGGGGGGGAGGGGGGGAGGGGGGGAGGGGGGGGGAGGGGGGGAGGGGGGGGAGGGGGGGAGGGGGGGGCTTGTACATGTGTTATGGTTGAAGATAGGGTATGTGTGATTGCGTGACGGTGGTTGTTTGATGTGCATGCTTGTCCCTTCTGTGATTACTTGTTGCGGTGTAAAATGTTCTCTATTAAATTGAATTGCCATATATGATGTAGCACTAAATGTGTCCTATCTTATTGTGTCTTTCTGTTTTGACTCCATAACTTGAGCGATATGATTGAGTTAATTAATGTTGAACTTCTTGTACGTTTCTGTTTTTGTATGTATGTATTATGTTTTTGCCACCGACAAAACGAATTTCCTTGTACAATGACAATAAATTATCTTGTATCTTGTATCTTGTATCATTTCTAGACTGAGCAGAGACAGGGGTGAGTGCCCTTCCGATAAATTCAGCGAAACAGGGACTTGATCAGATCAAAGTTCTATATGTTGGTTTCATTCCACTTAAATTAATTTCGGCTTGATTGTCATTAAAAATGTGTGGAAGTGAGTAGACATTTTCAATGGAAGAGATTCTGCAAAGTGAGAAACCCAACATTAACCAGCAAGACTGAGAAAAATATATCCGCTATATTTACTGATGTCAGCAGAAGCTACGTACATTTGTTTTACTCTGTCAGAAAATAAAAAAGAAAGTATAGGAAAAAAACAAACTCCAGGAAGCGACAGCTGTCTACGACTTACAAACTGTTTTCACACTATTCCATGCCTTCTCTAGACATTGAGTTTGAGTGAGGTGGTAGATTATTTGAAATAAAAAAATAGAGGAATGGGAAGTGTGGCACAAACTAATGGCTCGGCAATTTGTCTAAACAGAATTGATACCTTCCTCCACCACCAAACGAGACGGTCGTCATCTAACCTCCCCCCTCCCCCCTCCTCCCCCTCTCCCCCCCTCCCCCTACCCCCCCCCCCCCCTCCCCCACCCCCCCCCCCCCACCCCGAGATATCGACCAAATAGAGTTAGAGGGGTTAGGTATGATGTATTGAGAATTTGATAATTTTGGAGTGTTCTTTTTTTCTAATGGCAGACATCGTGTTTTCTGAGCTTTTCAGCAGCAGCCGTCCAGCTGGTCAGCTTAGCATATAAACCACATTTACACGTACGTCGGCCCCCTACTGTAATTCCAAAGCCTTGAAAACTCCTTTTCTCAAAATGTCGTAGCAGTGGGTACCATACAGTCTTCAGTAACTCATAACTTTATGATAAAATTGTCACTATTTCTCCTATTGTCAAGGTTGTTTTTTTTTGGGGGGGGGAGGGGGTGGAGGGGGGGGAGGGGGGGGAGGGGGGGGGGAGGGGGGGGCGGGGGGGAGGGGGGGATCCCCCCCCACACACACACACACCTTTTTCTTTTGGGGAGACATGATTATGGATTAATTAACGTTGTGATGTTAAAAAAACCATTCTGTGAACCCGATCGAGTCAGTATATAGTGTTTCGCCTGCAGGCGAGATCTCTAGTGGACTAGAATGCCGGCCCCTAGCCAGGCCCTTATCCGTTTTTGTTGTGTTATCAGCTAGGATATATGTTCCCTACTTTCTAAAAAATTCAACTATATAGCCCGGAGAATACAAGTGCACCCGGCTCACAGCATTGTTTCACACACACACACACACACACACACACACACACACACACACACACACACACACACACACCCCTTTGATCTCTCTCTCGCGCGCGCGATCGCTCTCTCTCTCGCTCGCTCTCTTTGCGTAGAAAGTTGTTAGAACACCTGTTTAATAAGCGACACAACTTGCGTTGTATTCAGTCATAACGATAATGCAGGAATACAATGCAAGACGAGCTAGATCTGTCGCTATGTACATTTATCATACAGTCGAAAGGCGTAAGTGTAAACTATAGAAAGGTACGTAGATCTTTGCGTAGGGGTCCTACACGATCAGCATTAGGCTATATATAATTATTGCTTGATATGTGTGTTAATATCTGACACTCATCACTGTTATGATGTTGGTTTTTGCAATAGGCTGCATGGCCTTGTCAATAACATTTCAAGTTCAAGTTCTCTCTCGTTCTTTCGCTCTGTGTGTGTGTGTGCGCGCGCCGCGCGCAAGTGAGTGCGTGGGCGAGCATTGATTTGTTCCTGTGGGCAAAGGATCTTTGCTGGCAAAGATATAGGGTCTTTGATGAGGGTTTAGTATCTGGCTGAATGTGAGAAAGCAGAAAAATAATTTTGTCCAGTATAATTTAAAAGAATAAATCATATTGTTAAAGAGGAGAAATCAAAGACTGTGGGAACGTCCGCGCCGTTGTACGTCAACTGTCCGCTACTTGCGGACATTGCCAGATGTTCAGGACAGACGATAGCTGATAAACATGGCGACTCCCTACACACCCACAGCATAGGATCTTTGCCCTCATTCCGTGAATTCCAAGGATAAGGATATCTTTCCTGGTAAGGTCGCTGGCTGTTTATGTATGAAAAGAGGGCAGGTCACATTTCGGCCAATCACGATTCTTCTCTGAGTCAGCTAGCTACGACCTTGAACACGTCTGTATCACGCAGAGTACATGTGACCGGTCTTTTGTCCGTCTCGGAGGGGGACAAAGCATCGGACAAAGTCCGGATTTTTCTTGAGTCACCATTTCATCATCCATATAATTTGTTGTTCTGTTGAAGCCAGTCTCTCCTGGTTGAAATGGAAAAGTATTTACCAACGAATCCAAATATATCGCACAGACTGCGAGATTTATTTCAGGAGAGAAACAGACAACTGAGCTTGCTGAGAAGTGAGATTAAAAGTAAATAACCCAGCTGTCATAAGTGTCCAATTCACCGCAATAAGATTATAGACATACGTTCAAGCAAAGCACAATGGACGCCGATCTGTATCGAATTATGATTCAGAATCAGTATGTACGGAAATGACTGCTGGGTAGGTTGGCTAGATGGGGAAAATAGTTTGAAATGTCGTCTGCTACTATCACCATAGGGTAGAGTCAAAGATCGTGTATGGTAGTATCACAAACTGCGGTTCGTTCTCTCCGTTATGTGACAGCAAAGATCCTATATACATTCCAAGCATGGAGTAGCGAATCAAAAGTGGCACACTGCACCCCTATCACGAAAAGAAGATTGATGCTTCTCGGTTATGATGAAAATATAAGACAATACAACCAAAGAACGTATAAGTAAACTTACGGTCTTTGATACAACTGAACAGCAATGAAACGACGTTGTGGTGGTGTTAATTTATACACAAAAGTAAGAACTAGTTTTAGATCAATGCATTGTGTGGTGTACAGCCTCTGAGAATGTTTGGGTTAATATATGGGC
>JAWQFJ010002041.1:0-5000 GCA_034096865.1 Theodoxus fluviatilis
GGATTAGCGATGTTAAAAACACATATTCTGAGAAGCACTTCATAAAAGTCCGTCATTGTACCGAACAGTATTCAGACGTTCAGTAGTTTTCCAGATCACGCAGTGCGATAATAGAAAAGCATTTAATTGTCGAATCGTCAAAGTATACTTTATAGAAGAGGCGCTGAATCGTGTAACGCATACGTTAAATAATGTTGATGAATTAATCACGTGTCATTTAAAATTTCAATACTAAAAAGAAAAAACTATAGTTGTGACGCGATTTCGCTAGATATATGCGTCCCTCTCACACACTTACAATGTCTTAAGTAGACAGTCCCGTGGAAACCGACCACCTATGAACACGGAACTCACAGCTCAACCTCGCCAGTTCCTTCTTCCAATATGTTCGTACCAGAAATGGCATCGGGCATGAGATTGTAAAAAGTAATAACACAAATTACACCTTACGGACGCTGCCACCGTTTATATGTCCTAATGGGAAGCCGGAACATAAAAACCAACCTTAATCAGGACGAACAAAGATTGGTTACGGCAACAACCCCGGAAATAAAAAGGCATGTAACACATACAGGAAACCAAACAGAGAACACGTAGTCAATCCGAGCCTAAGTACTCACGAGTATATCCGCGACACTACCATGCGAGGAATGAGGCCGTCCATTCGAGGAAAATAAAGCATTAACTAAACGAAACAAATGACCAAACACAAAATAAACCACTACTAAAGTGATTAAAAAAGAAAGTTTAGGAAGACAAGAACCAATAAACACAACTGGATTAAGCAGAAGGGAGCAACTCCGCACAACGAAAATAAAAGAAAGCAACTTAGGGGGACAGAAACAAATTAACATGATAACTCACCCGGGCCCAGACAAAAGGAATAAATAGAAGAAAAAAAAGAAGAAAACAGAAGTCAAAAAGAAAAATAAAAATAATCGAGGAACCCCCCACCGAAAAAAAAAAAAATAAAAAAAACAAAAAGTGGAAAAACAAAAAAAAAAAGGTAGGGGGGGGCGGGGAAAAAGTAAAAGGTTCGAACCGCAAGCTGCTCTCACTTGATGTACAACAACGGGTGGCTTTTTAGGAAGTCGGGCATTCTCTCATCGTACTCTATAGCATTAATCACCTATCACACTCATTTATTGCAACAGCTATCTACTTAGTCTACTCATCCTCCAACTGTCCTCTCTCTCACATCTCTCGAAATTGTCCAATTAAATACACACATTTAAAAAAAGACACAAGAAGACTTCATGTGGGATTATTCGAACACCCAAGTGACGCGCATCACCGTACAAGTCGACCACGCATGTACCAGCAGACAGGAAAAAATATTTCAACGCGCTTACCGAGGATTGAGCCCCCACTGGAATCCATAAAGCTTGTGAGAGAACCTCCCACGGAAAACTGGCGGATAACTTACAAGTGTGATGACTCCAGTAAGAACTGGAGGGGATATGAAAAAGAAATATCCCTGCTTTACCCTTCACACCCACTGTCAAAATCTCTCGAAACTACGTCAACCGTTATTCTGACCGTAAACGGGTACGCGCGGAGGTGCCGGGGCTTCACCACAGTTAAAATTGATCACCGCTCACAAATTTGCGGCCACAGGGGGTGGGGGCTTGACTGCGGGCGACTCTCGGGGGGACTCTGATTGATGGCTGATAATCACACAGCACAAACGAGAGCGTTATAAAAAGTCACTTTCTTTTCAAACCTCGATTCTGCAAATTTGATACATTCAATCGGATCTAACTTCCAGTAAGTGTGCAAAATGTCAAGGAAATCCGTCCAGTAGTTTTTGAGATATCAGCCGTTAAGTCGGGACAGACAGACAGACAGACAGACACACACACACACAGACAGACAGACAGATAAAGCTGTGAGGACCTCCAGTAAACCTGGAGGGATAAAGCTGTGAGGACCTCCAGTAAACCTGGAGGGATAAATGACGTGACCAAATCTTATCAGAACAGAGTACACATGATTTTGAAACTACCGCATAAAACACCATAATATCAATGTCCCACGATGATGATTATTCAAGTTCATTAATTACTCTCCTAAAACTCGAGAAAGAATTTGTTAAGCCGCCCAATGACAGGCAATATAGGTACGTGTATATTTGTGACGTCACCAGCACGTCATGCAAATATCGAAGTGACTGTGTGTCAGAATCAAACTGTAAAGTGTGCACACTTTCGTTTGAATGAAAAAAAGAAAACAAGATGCTCACATTGCTTCTTCCCGTCCAGCAGGAGAAGAACCGTGTACCCGAGAGGGCGATGATGGTATACTGTAGTGCGATTAACCGTTATAAGCGGACATGAGACAGCATCTGGTTGGACTCCTCCACAGGGAGTGGAGTTGGCGCTGGTAGCTGATTGGGCTCTGAGTTTGTTTGCAGGTGCTAGTGAAGGATTGATCAAGTGGCCCAGAGATCAGGGGGTAAAGTGTAACGCGATTTGAGACCCAGACAAGGGTGATAAGTCGCAATATAAAACCATAACTTTACCTCGAGACAGAAAGAAAAGACCTTTACAACATGCCTAACTGACTAGATGGTGGTCCGATGGCCCCTACTAGCTTTTTTGGCTTCGGGTCCTATTTATAGGAGCAACTGCGTGAGGTCCCGGAAGTCTTACCCAGACGGAGCAGACACTTTGAAAGTCTTCATGGCACACGCAATACAGAAATGCAATGACAGAACTGACCGCATCGAAATAGTGGCTTACCAACTGTCCTGGCGAGCCCTATTCAGCCGCTTGGTTAAAAGTTTTCAGGAGGAGACGGATTTGTCGGACACAGAGAGAAGCTGCCGTCCCAGATGCATGAGGCAGATGATTCAGGCGCTGTGGTCTCGTGTTGACACTGCGGGCCATACAGCACGTCACTCTTGGGTTTCTCTGCCTTTTAAATTGCATTCTAAAACAGTTCCTGTGCAACTTGTCAGCCGTCTCTCTGTGTCTCTCTCTCTCTCTCTCTCTCTCTCTCTCTCTCTATATCTCTCTCTCTCTCTCTCTCTCTCTCTCTCTCTCTCTCTCTCTCTCTCTCTCTCTCTCTCTCTCTCTCTCTCTCTCTCTCTCTCTCTCTCTCTCTCTCTCTCTCTCTCTCTCTCTCTCTCTCGTGTATGCGTGTGCGCGTGAGTGTGTGCGTGTGTGCGTAATTGTGTGTGTTTTTGTGCGAGTGTATATTTGCGCGTTTGATTAGGTTTGTGTGATTATGTGAGTGCATGTGTGTATATGTGTGTTGTGTATGCGTGTTTTCGTGTTTGCCTTTGTGTGTGTTTGTGTGCCTTTGTGTGCGTGTCTGCGTGCGTGTGTGCGTTTGTTTTTGTGTTTGTGTATGTTTTCACAAAGAAAACAAAAAGAGCAAAGTCTTATGAATCCTCAGTCTGCATTTTTTCACACAATGGTTAGTTCAAATGTTCATAAAGCAAGTGATAAGATGTACTAACGTGATGTTCACATTTTTGGGGTATCTTCAAAAATTAAAAAGTGTAAGATAAAATTATAAGTTTTGAAAATGGTAACTTTCTACGCTGCAGAGATGAAACTGACAGGAAATGACATTTTGCATTGTTGTTGGCAAACTACATAATAAATCAATTCAAACTTCAAGGGTTCCTGTGCTTTGGTCAAGAATCAAGATTTCACATCCTGAGTCCATGAGAAAATTATCATAAGATTGGTGGACCAAAAGTTTTCCAGTTGTAGTATAGTGCGATCCTCTCCACGCAAATGAAAACTCACTTCTAAAAGATTGGGAAACCAGAATGATACGTGTTTAAATATGCTGGGAAACTAAAACATGACATTGATGAACAGACAAGGAATACAGAATGTACATGCTGATTGATTTAGCACTCTATCTATATATACAAACTTGAGTAACGATCACAAAGGCATTTAGAAGGCTTTAAAAAAAATTAATAGGAAGTGTAACGACGTGGGCATGCGAGAACATGATAGCCACTCCGTTTCACTTTTATGTCAAGCTTGTCGCTACGGACATTGTCAAGCACACCAAGTCGTGTTAAGCCAGGTCTACACAAAAGCAGGCTACGGAAGGTGAGCCGAAACTCACAAAACTCGTCAGGACATTCAGTCTGGCGAGACTTGTCTATGCTGTCTCTGTTGCTATCTAGTCTCACTCTCTTCCTTCTTCTCTGTGTACGAGTTTCTATACATGTATGTATGCACGTGTGTGTGTGTGTGTGTGTGTGTGTGCGCGTGTTTTGTGTGTGTGCATGTATCTTTGCTTAAGTTGGTGTGTGTGCGCGCATGTGATCGCATGCATGTTTGTGTTATATATAAGTGTGTGTGTTTTATGCCGTGTGTGTATGCGTGTATTTGTTTAATGGTGTGTGTGTGTGCGTGTGTTTTGCAGTGTGCGTGTGTGTGTGTTTTTTTTTTGGTAGTATATGTGTGTGTGTGTTTTGTAGTGTGTGTGCGTGTGTTTGTGTGATGGTGTGTGTGTTTTTATGGTATGCATGTGTGTTTTGTTGTGTGCGTGTGTGTGTGTGTGTGTGTGTGTGTGTGTGTGTGTGTGTGTGTGTGTGTGTGCGTGTGTCTGTCTTTATGTCTCTCTGCCCTTCCATCTCTACCTGCCTCTCTGTCTACGCCTCTCTCTCTCTCTCTCCCTCTCTCTCTCTCTCTCTCTCTCTCTCTCTCTCTCTCTCTCTCTCTCTCTCTCTCTCTCTCTCCCCCCCCCCCCCCAAACTTTTTCATTTTCTCTTGCAATTGAAGAAGGAAAGACGGTACTCTATCAGATAACTTACATGGAGTTTTACTGCTGAGTTTATAAATATCACGAAGCAGCCAGAGAAATAGCAACAGTTTGCATGTTTGTGAGAGTCCCTTCTTCCGGAGTATTGACCCACTCCACCGGACAAACAAATGGCAAAGCAGACCACGATAACACTGCGATGACATTTCGACCCCCGCAGGAGCAAACTTAATCATGCGAGTGAGAATGAATCAAGGTTACCACAG
>JAWQFJ010002041.1:10000-12500 GCA_034096865.1 Theodoxus fluviatilis
GCAGAGTGGATTGCACGAGTCTTTCCGATATCTTCGTCTTTTGTACCAAGGGAGGACGCTGTAAATGCAAATTTTATATCACGTTGGACCATTCCTGTGTTGGTGCTAGAGAATTGTCATGTGGGAATTGCAGAGGCAAAAGTACAACTCTCCATAATGCAACAAAACATAGATCCATCTGGCGATAGCTTTACGCGATGCGAATAAAGCGTAAGTATCTTTATTGAAAGAGACACAGACCTGAAGATGATGGGTGAAGGTGTAAAGTTACTGCTAACACTTGGCAATTATAACAATATTTACCCAATGAGACAAACACCAAATTTGCTCATATTCTCTCTCTCTCTCTCTCTCTCTCTCTCTCTCTCTCTCTCTCTCTGTCTCTGTCTCTCTCTGTCTGTCTGTCTCTCTCTCTCTCTCTCTCTCTCTGTCTCTGTCTCTCTCTGTCTGTCTGTCTGTCTGTCTGTCTCTCTCTCTCTCTCTCTCTCTCTCTCCCCCCCCCCCTCCCCCCCCCCCCTCTCTCTCTCTCTCTCTCTCCCCTCCCCCCCCCCCTCTCTCTCTCTCTCCCCTCCCCCCCCCCTCTCTCTCTCTCTCTCTCTCTCTCTCTCTCTCTCTCTCTCTCTCTCTCTCTCTCTCTCTCTTTCTCTCTCTGCCCATTTTTTACAGCTTAATCTTGATGAGTATCAAAACATAATGTAGATATGGCGTAGGCAACATTAATTATACAACTGTGTTCACCAGAGAACAGCAGAAAACTATTCTATTACATTTCCGTAGATCTAAAATGGCACACATCTCTACGAGGATTTAGAGGCACACATCTAGTTGTCAAACGTTCTATGGATCTTGAAATTCGTATGTGCGCGGCGCAGTGCCGGGGTTCAGTCCCCGGGGCAAGAGAAACGGATAATCTTGAGATTCTTCGTTATTTCAAGACGTCGTATACTCTATATCGTTTCCAACCGGGATCGCTTTAAGTTTTTAGTTGCCAACACTGCATAGGTATTTGACAAAGGCAGGCAAATCCTTCGTTCAAATCCCGTCGTCTTTCGGAAAGACGAAGTCACGTACGTCTTTGGCCGGAATCGTCAGTTCCGGTGGGTCGTATCCCCGGAGGTAGCGGCACTTCTTGATCTCTTTCCACTCCTTGCTGTCTTCCAGAGGCACGTCCTGCTCGTCCTCCTCTCTCTCTGCCCTCGAGTTATCCTCCCCGTGTGCGTTGTCGTTCTTGCTGTTCGCGCCTTCCTCCCCATCCGAGGCCTCCGCTTTGCGAGAATCGGGTGTGTCTGACCCGTCTGACCGCGGAGTGCTGTGGCCGCAGCCCTGAAGGTCAAGCTTGAGTGAATTTGATTTGTTTTCACCCCCGTCTCCGGAAGTGGAACGTTGTCTTGCAGAGTTCTCTCCTCCTCGATTCTGGCTGTCCTCGTCGTCTCGCTTTCCCCTGCAGAAGAGACACGAAGCTTTCACGTTGGGAGGACTACTGTACAGTGTATGGCAAGAGCAAGCTGAACTGACGTGGTTTGTCAGTCTCGATAGAACGCAAGAACCTCGTAAAAAGTGGCAGAAGACCAGGGCGGTGTCTTCAAAATCCATCCCTACTCAAACGTGATGCTTATTTAATGCACCTTAATTGATTGATGGTGTTTACGGCCTATCAGCTTTTGTAGGCTATACAAGGCCATTAAGCACGAAAATCGCTAGATCAGTTCAGAGCATACGCAAATCAAGTCACATTGTCCCTGGTTTTTTGCCTCTTACGAATCGCGTAGGGAGATGCGGTGGGTCAATTCTTACCCCGAACCCCAGGGGGATGTATCTTAAATAAAATATATAATGTTTTCTCTACGAGACTTTGCACTGTTACGTAATGACATCCGCACATGTATATATCGGTTGCAGTCAATTAAATATGTATTAATTAAGGATTCAACATAAAATTCCACTTCATTCCACACAATCAAAATAGAGAATTTCGCCCTAACTCTTACCTGCCAGTAAATGAACGATGTGTTGGAAGAGCCTGACTCATGCGCGAAACGGCTGGGTCACGTGACGGACGCTGAGCGTTGGTAGGTGCGTTGCTAGGCGCGTTGCTAAGGGTGTGGTTGGAAACCTGGGAGGGGCGGGGTGTGGGTGCAGGTCGAGGCTGAGACGGCCAATCAGATCCAAGATCCTCTTCCACAGCAGCCTGGAACAAGGGGTAAATAGAATTGGAAGTTTGAAGGAAAAGCGGGAGTCCATCTTGATCTCTGTCTTTTATGATCTTCATATCCTCGTCTCTTGCATTTCTCCTGTGATGCCCTAAAGTTTTCTTTCTATCTTTGTACGCCTTCCATTTCCGCAGCCACGGTCAGCTTCACTAAGATCATGAGGTCTGTTTCCATCACCAACATCATATCACCACCACCATCACACCAACCCCACTACCACCATCACCCCCTACCCCCATAACATAATAAATACCACTACCCCCTCCACTATCACCAGTTTCATTCCACCA
>JAWQFJ010002041.1:17500-24005 GCA_034096865.1 Theodoxus fluviatilis
GACGGAGAAAATTGGCCATGTATCTGTAACCATCATCCACAAATAGCAAGTCAGGACCACCCATGTAAACACCCTTTAATCCCAGCGTCACTGACCCTAATCGTCTCTATCCCCGGGTGGACGCGTGGACTGGGGCTCAGCAGGTGCTACACGGCAAATCCAAGCTAACTGGTGCAACGCTACTGCGCTGAATGGAATGTACGTCACACATGTCAACAGTGACGCTGAAATGGTCGTTGTCAACCACATTCGGGGACAGAGTACTCGGAGTACTCGGTCGACGTTCGAATGGGACAAGATTTGTTGAACTAATTGAATACAGTGCCGGCGTGAAACATTTATCGCCGAGTGAAGAACATGTCGCGATATATCACATGGTCATCGGTATGTCACGTGACTGTAAGGACGAGATTTCAAAGACCGAGTACTCTGTCCCCGTGGACAGAGTACTCCGAGTACTCTGTCCCCGTGGACAGGATACCCCGAATGTGGTTGACAACGACCATTTCAGCAACAGTGACCTGCAGCAGATGGCGGCAGCGAGATCAAGGGAGGCTACTCCAAGGAGATGTGGTTCTCCGGCGAAGACGGTTCTGCCACCTTCGTCTGTGTTGGTAACTATCCCACGGGATACGCATTTCTGTCTGTTCGTTTGTTTGGCTTATCCCCTGTTCGCCTGATTACTCGCTTTTCTCCGTGTATGCGCACGTGCTTGAGAGTGCGCATTCATGTGTGTGTGTGTGTGTGCGTGTGTGTGTGTGTGTGTGTGTGCGTGCGTGCGTGCGTGCGTATGCGTGTGTGTGTGTGTGCGCACGTGTGTGTGCGTGCGTGCGTGCGTGCGTGCGTGTGTGTGTGCGTATATATGTGTGTGTGTGTGTGCGCGTATGCGTGTGCGTGCGCGTGTGTGTGTATGTGTGTGTGTGCGTATATGTGTGTGTGTGCGTATATGTGTGTGTGTGCGCGCGCGTATGCGTGTGCGTGTGTGTGTGTGTAGAAAGGCTAGGTGAGGATGAGTTCTAAATTAGCACAGATTCGACCTACTTTGTCGATATTTCGACTTCGCACAAATGATTTTGGGGGTTTGCCGAGTATCCGAACTTAATTCGGGGTGGACTTCGATGATCGAGTTCCTCAAATCCGATGTGCACTTCAACGAAGTTCGCTGAAACTGCGTCCTGATTGGTCATAATCACACTTTTGTTTGGGAGTCGCAGAAAACTTAGACCACACACTGAGCTGCGTGATACTACTACTAGTATCATATAGCTCAGTGAGGCAGTACCGTAGGCCTATTCGTATGCAGCAGTCGCCGAACACGTGATCGCTTAGTCCACTTCGGCCTTCGTTCATTCGGGTATTACGCCCAGTTAACTTAGAACACAACCTTGAGCTAGAGAGGCAGACGAGGGAGAAAGCGGGGAGACAGGAGAGAGAGAGAGCGGGAGAGAGGGAGGGAGAGAGAGAGAGAGAGAGAGAGAGAGAGAGAGAGAGAGAGAGAGAGAGCTGAGATAGAGAGAGAGAGAGAGAGAGAGAGAGAGAGAGCTGAGAGAGAGAAAGAGCTGAGAGAGAAAGAGCTGAGAGAGAGAAAGAGCTGAGAGAGAAAGAGCTGAGAGAGAGAGAAAGAGCTGAGAGAGAGAGAAAGAAAGAGACAGAGAGACAGAGAGAGAGAAAGAGACAGAGAGAGAAAGAGACACAGAGAGAGGGTGAGTGGGGAGAGGAGAGAGAAGGAGACACGTACCTGTTTGCTGGAGATCGAGGACTGTTTGGGCATCTCCACCATGGACTGGCGACGTGTGGCAGTGCGCTCTGGAAAAAGGTAGAGGATAACGTGTTGACTTTACTCAGCAATTTATCCCCCATTTCTGGGGATCATGCCTCTTCACGCTTTACTCCCTGATCACTAGGCCACGTGATCAGACCTTTCCGAGCACCCGACGACAAACACAAGGACAGAGATAGGATGCACAATCTCCACACCTTGGGGAAGTGTTCCATCTAGTTGTCCCTTCTGATGCTGGATCGCAGCCGCGTGAAGAGGCAATGTCTTTACATTGACCTCTCTGCTCTCACAGGTACTCTGTTTTGCTCCCGGACGGGGAGGACACACACTCAACACGCGTGGACATCTTATAACAGTCCGGCACTCGTGTAACCTGTAAGTCTTGAGGAGCATGCACGTTTTGAAGGAAGATTTTGGAACGTAGATAATTGATAATTTAAAACTTAGAAAAAATCATTTTACAGAACTAATGAGTACTGTCAGGTTTCTGTGCTGTAAATGTGCATTATTATGCCTGTGCGTTTCATTTACTTTGTATGTGTGATAATTATCTGGTTTTATTTCTGTGTAATGCAGCTGTGTGACGTTTTGCATGCTTGCATTATCCGCCTGCATATCTTTGTTCGTGGGTGCGTGTGTTCCCGCGCGTGTGAACATGTGTGAGCACGCGTGCGTGCGTGAGTGAGTGTGTGTGCGCCTCTGTGTGTGCGGGTCCGCCTGTGAGTATGCACGTATCTGCATCTGTGTGTGTGTGTGTGTGTGTGCGCGCGTGCCCGCATGCGTGCGTGCGTGCGTGTGTGCTTATGAGTGCTCTAATCAATTTTACCTCTGTCATACATTGAAGCACGGCGCGTACCACCTCTACGACTGAAAGGGCGGGCAGGGTCAGGGTCAGGATTGGAATCAAGGTCAAGGTCAGGGTCATGCTGGGGCACACTGGGTCGACGCCCTGGTCCATTGACGAGTTCCTGCAGTTCCCGCTTTTCCCACTGCACGTGCATCTCCTCGGCCTGGGCATGCTGCCTGTGGCGGTTCAGCACTCGCTCTGCCACGCTCTGCCGCATGTTGGCAAAGTCCACCGCGAAGCCCGGCATCCTGCTGTGCAGCGTGCCCTGAAAGGAGAGAGCCTGAGAGGAGAGAGCCTAAGTGAGAGGTGAGAGACTGAGTGAGAGGAGAGAGCCTGAGTGAGAGGAGAGAGCCTGAGTGAGAGGAGAGAGCCTGAGGAGAGAGCCTGAGCCTGAGATGGGAGAGCCTGAGAGGAGACAGCCCGAGAGGAGAGAGCATGAGAGGAGAGAGCCTGAGAGGACACAGCCTGAGAGGAGAGAGCCTGAGAGGAGAGAGCCTGAGAGAGCCTGAGGGGAGAGACCCTGAGAGAGCATGAGAGGAGAGAGCCTGAGAGAGCATGAGAGGAGACAGCCCGAGAGGAGAGAGCATGAGAGGAGAGAGCCTGAGAGGAGAGAGCCTGAGAGAGCCTGAGGGGAGAGAGCCTGAGAGAGCCTGAGGGGAGAGACCCTGAGAGAGCATGAGAGGAGACAGCCCGAGAGGAGAGAGCATGAGAGGAGACAGCCCGAGAGGAGAGAGCATGAGAGGAGAGAGCCTGAGAGGACACAGCCTGAGAGGAGAGAGCCTGAGAGGAGAGAGCCCGAGAGAGCCTGAGAGGAGAGACCCTGAGAGAGCCTGAGAGGAGAGAGCCTGAGAGGACACAGCCTGAGAGGAGAGAGCCTGAGAGGAGAGAGCCTGAGAGAGCCTGAGGGGAGAGAGCCTGAGAGGAGAGAGCCTGAGAGGAAAGAGCCTGAGGAGAGAGCCTGAGTGAGAGGAGAGAGCCTGAGTAAGAGGAGAGAGCCTGAGTGAAAGGAGAGAGCCTGAGTGAGTGGAGAGAACCTGAGTGAGAGGAGAGAGCCTGAGAGGAGAGAGCTTGAGAGGAGAGAGCTTGAGAGGAGAGAGAGCCTGAGAGTGGAAAGCCTGAGAGGAGAGAACCTGAGAGAGCCTGAGAGAAGAGAGCCTGAGAGGAGAGAACCTGAGTGAGAGGAGAGAGCCTGAGTGAAAGGAAAGAGCTATGAGGAGAGAGCCTGAGAGGAGAGAGCCTGAGAGGAGAGAGCCTGAGAGGGGAACGCCTGAGCCAGAGAGCCGAGAGCCAGGGTGAAAGGAGAGAGCTTGGGTGAAAGGAGAGAGCCTGAGAGGAGAGAGCCTGAGAGAAGAGAGCCTGAGAGGAGAGAACCTGAGTGAGAGAAGAGAGCCTGAGTGAAAGGAAAGAGCCTAAGAGGAGAGAGCCTGAGAGGAGAGAGCCTGAGAGGGGAGAGCCTGAGAGGAGAGAGCCTGAGAGGGGAACGCATGAGACAGAGAGCCGAGAGCCTGGGTGAAAGGAGAGAGCCTGAGAGGAGAGAGAAAATGGGGAATAAATTAGGTGTGAATCATAGTGTCAAGAGAGATGTCACGATTGAGTTGTTGTAATTGAACACGTGTAGCATGATGGAAAAGGAGGAGGATGGAGAAGGAGGAGGAGGATGGAGGAGGCGATGATGGAAGAGTAGCAGGAGAGGATGATGGAGGAGGAGGACGACGGCGGGCGACGATGGAGGACGACGATGTAGGGAGGAGGGAGAAGAGGGGGAGAGAGAAGAGAGGAGGGGGTAGGAGGGAGGAGGGGGGAGGAGGGAGGAGGGGGGAGGAGGGGGAGGAGGGAGGAGGAGAAGGGAGGAGGAGGAGGAGGAGGAGGTAGGAGGAGGAGGAGGACGAGGTAGGAGGAGGAGTAGGAGGGGGTAGGAGGGAGGAGGGAGGAGGGGGGAGGAGGGAGGAGGAGGGAGGAGGAGGAGAAGGAGGAGGAGGAGGAAGGAGGAGGGGGAAGGAGGGAGGTGGGAGGAGAAAGGAGGGTGGGGGGAGGAGGGAGGGGGGAGGAGGAGGGATGAGGAAGGGGGGGGGGGGGGGAAGGAGGGGGGAGGAGGGAGAAGGAGGGAGGAGAGGGAAGGGAGGGAGGAGGAGGGAGGAGGAGGGAGGAGGGAGGAGGAGGGAGGGAGGAGGGAGGGAGGAGGGAGGGAGGAGGGGGAAGGAGGGAGGGAGGAGGAGGGAGGGATGAGGAGGGAGGGAGGAGGAGGGAGGAGGGAGGAGGAGGGAGGAGGAGGGAGGAAGAGGGAGGAGGAGGGAGAAGGAGGGAGGAGGGAAGAGGAGGGAGGAGGAGGGAGGGGAGGAGGGAGGAGGAGGAGGGAGGAGGGAGGAGGAGGGAGGGAGGAGGGAGGGAGGAGGGAGGGAGGAGGAGGGAGGAGGGAGGGAGGAGGAGGGAGGAGGGAGGAGGGAGGAGGAGGGAGGAGGAGGGAGGAGGAGGGAGGAGGGAAGAGGAGGGAGAAGGAGGGAGGAGGGAGGAGGAGGAGGGAGGAGGAGGAGGAGGAGGAGGAGGAGGAGGAGGAGGAGGAGGAGGAGGAGGAGGAGGAGGAGGAGGAGGAGGAGGATCCAATGAAGGAGTTATAATCGTAAAGCTGTTGGTTGGGAACCGTCGAAAGCTAAGTGCAGAGATAACCTAGCTGCCGTTTCCAACAAGTGGAGAATGGTCTCTTTAGTCCTTCAAATTCATACGTACACATTTAAAAGATAAATTTTTACCAGACGTAAAATCTCACATGAATGAACCCAAAGACTGAAAATTATCCGCGCTAAGAAAATCAGAGCTAATGTGCACTTAGTTACACGTGAACCCAGCTATACTGCAGCCCTGACAACGCAGGCTGCAGGCTGGTGACAGGTGATGGAAAGGAAGCGTCTCTCAGCACTAAGCAAGAAAGGACACTTGTTCGCCAGATTCACGTCTCTCCACTACTGAACTACTGCTGAATTAGACAGACGAAAATGGCACAGTCGATTACAAAAAACATTCGTCCATTCAAAAGAAGAAGGTTGTCAGATCGCATCTCGAGGTTTTCTGGCAGAGTACCTGTTGTATTCTTGCACAAATCAGACTGGACCGAGACAGACAGTTTCTAGTGACGATGACGTAATGAAGAAATTGACGTAGGACAGAGACGAGGACAGTTGAAGAAAGCGGCATCAAGAATAAACCAAGAAACCAAGAACTGAGATATGTTTGTCAGATTTGTGAGTGCAACAGTGTGCAACACAACAGTACCCAGCAAACATAATTTTTACTGTGCTATAGAGTAATACTGCTGACATAAGGAGAAGGTTTAAAACTACGAGAAAAATGAATGAATGGACTGACTGACTGAATGAATGAATGAATGAATGAACGAATGAATGAATGAATAAGGAAGGAAGGCAGTTTTACGGCCTACCCGCCCATATAGGCTTCGTAAGACCATTGACCACGAAAATGACGGGAGCTGATTAAGGTCTTAGGCTAGTCTCAAGGGAAAATGTGTTGTGTTAGCATATATTTCACATCTTTTTATATGATAGTATTATATTAACATTAGCCAAGAAAAAAATACAAACAGATGTTTTCTGGTTGCCATGGTTACAGAAAAAACAAGATGGCCGCCAGTGAAAACAACCCAACTTGTAACAATGATATCTCTAATTCTATCCAACACTGAACAATGCAATTTGCACCATTTCATTTGGACTGCAAAGGCATATGCAATCAACCTAAAATTCTAAGTTGTTTGATAAATAAGAAATTCACTATAATGTTGTGCTTTTATTACTGTTTTCCCGCCGTAATTAGAACACAAAAACCATCAAAAAACTAATCTATGCATCACCAGATCACTTTAAGAC
>JAWQFJ010002041.1:24015-26515 GCA_034096865.1 Theodoxus fluviatilis
CGGAGCCAGGAATTACGCGTAATCCCTAAGCGTTTTAGTGAATACGCGTAATAACTGTTTCACTCGGGGATTACGCGTAACCACTGAAATTTCCAGTGATTACGCGAAATTCCTGAAAAACGACCCCAGTTATTACGCGTAATCCCTGACACTCTGATGCCGTGTAGTTTGCTTGAAAAATGACCCCAGTTATTACGCGTATTTCCTGATATGACGTTGATGACGACGCCGTTGATGACGACGGTGACGACGACGACGACGACGACGACGATGATGATGATGATGATGATGATGATGATGATGATGATGATGATGATGATGATGATGATGATGATGATGATGATGATGATGAATCAGTGTAGTTTGCTTGTTGAGAGAGCATTATGGTTTGTGTCAGTATTTTGAACTGATGATGATGCTGCTGATGATGATGAGGATGATGATGATCATTCAGTGTAGTTTGCTTGTTGAGAGAGCCTATGGTTTGTGTCAGTATTTTGAACTGATGATGATGATGATGATGATGATGATGATGATGATGATGATGATGATGATGATGATGATGATGATGATGATTCAGTGTAGTTTGCTTGTTGGGAGAGCCTAAGGTTTGTGTCAGTATTCTGAACCAGCTCAAATCCGTGATACAAGAACGAAGGATAGATCTAGATCAACATGAGCGAATTTCAATGAATGCAGTTCAGATTTGAACTGTGTATCAACTCCCCGGATTCTTTGGCTTATCGTATAGGCCTGCGTTCTTTCCCATTGGTCTGACCCCTTGCTTTATGCTTCATTCTTGCCCTGTCTCAACAAGATGTCGATCGAGGCGAAATTTACGAAGTCTCTCACCAAGCATTTTAATGAAAACAAAAGAGGGTTAATTCCAAAAAGAGATTACCAGAAGATCATCGATGACTTGAAAGCAGCTGCTGGTAATCCGCAAAGCAAGGAGAGGCTCGGTTACTATTATCTGGAGAAGTAAGTTTTCACTTCGAATTCAGTCTAGTATTTTCGTCAGTCTCAGGTTTTAATGATAACGAATGCTAAAAGAAACGAAAACGACCGATGACGAAGGGCGTGGTGGTTCGTCCTATCCTGACAAAAGAGTTCTCATCAATAGCACAGATTGATCTTATCGAAATGCAAAGCATGAGCGGAGCCAACAAAAAATGGATCATGGTTTATCAGGATCACATGACAAAGTTTTGTATCCTTCGAGCCCTGACGTCTAAAGGAGCTGCAGATTTAGCTTTTCATCTGTTGGATATTTTTCTTCTAATTGGTGCACCCGTTATCCTACAAAGCGATAACGGATCCGAGTTCACTGCACACGTTATTACAGAGTTGAAGGAAGTTTGGCTCGCCCTAACCTTGGTGCATGGGAAGCCTCGCCATCCCCAAAGTCAGGGGTCGGTTGAACGTGCAAATGGTGACATTAAGGATATGCTGGTTGCATGGATGGCTGACAACGACTCACAAGACTGGCCCACAGGCATCAAGTTTGTTCAGTTTCAGAAAAACCGTGCTCTCCATTCTGGCATAAAGTGTTCCCCGTACTCTGCGATGTTTGGCTGTGATGTTCGTGACAGGCTTACTAGTTCGTCTTTACCGCAGGAAGTGATTGCTAGGATGGAGACTGAGGAGGATCTTCTTGCTTACGCACCAGTCAGGCCAACAGAAGATTCTGACTACACTGTTGACAATGTGACAAGTCAGCAAGTCTCAGCACAAACAACAGACCCTGACAACCACACTGCCAACGATGTTGCAATTGACAGCCCTGTTTCTTCTGCTTAAGTGATTGCTAGTATGGAGACTGAGGAGGATCTTCTTGCTTATGCACCAGTCAGGCCAACAGAAGATTCTGACTACACTGTTGACAATGTGACAAGTCAGCAAGTCTCAGCACAAGATCCGAACTACACTGTTGACAATGTGACAAGTTAGCAAGTCTCAGCACAAGATCCTGACAACCACACTGCCAACGATGTTGCAATTGACAGCCCTGTTTCTTCTGATGAAAGCCACACGGTTGCAGAAAACATCAAAGCAATCAAAAAGCGTCGTCGTGCAGCAGTCGATGCTCAAGCTTCTCAAGCAGAAAGGATGGTGAAAAGAAGTCGCATAGATCTGAAGGCTGGCCAACCGGGAGACAATGTTGCCGTGCCGATTCCTCAGGTCGATCGCGGGAGAGGTGATGCCAGAAACATTCTTGGTATCATAATTGACAAACGAGAAGACACCGACCAATACCGGATAGCCGTTAAAGCTGGTATTCTCAGTGGTCTGTATTCCAGAAACCAGTTCGATCTCTGCCCTCAGCGCCTTCTGCACACTGACGACATCAACACTGAAAAAACAGTTTCACTGAGCTCGGCGGTCATTTCTCAGTCGGCTTCGGGTGGGCAAGGCTTCACAAGATGCAAGTGCACTGGCTCCAAAAAGTGTCAGACAAGTCGATGCAGATGCTTTAAAGCCGGGCTTAAGTGCAACTCAC
>JAWQFJ010002041.1:31515-99015 GCA_034096865.1 Theodoxus fluviatilis
TGTACTGTTTGTAATATTGAATATAAACCTAGTGTTTATCCTTATCAATCATCCCATATATGGCAACCTGCACTCCATGAGTTGTAAACGGTAATATTAAAAGAAAACGATGAATAAGTACCTGATTTAATTGGCGCCATAAATACTTCACTTGCCATTCATTTGTATACGAATCACTTTTGGAATTCATTCATTGGCGCAGAGTGTGCTTTGACTAACGCACTTTCCAACAGAGTGAAGTTTGTCATATGGGACTGTTAATTTAAGCCTCAAATAGTTGTTAGAAGCTGTTATGTTAGCACAATTTGCTTTCACTGGGAACCACAGGTCCAAATTTTGAGTTAGAAATTTCGTCTGCTCTCGCTGAGGTCCGCGTAGTGGCTATTTAAAGCCAGAGCAGTGCAGAGGCCAGACAGGCCACAGAGAGGGGACGGAGAGGTCAGCCCAGCAGGCGGTGGCCTTGTACTGCACTGTTGCTTTGAATAAAGACGGAGAAATGTGAAACTACGCCTTCAAAGGTCTTAGGCTAGTCTAAAGGGAAAATGTGTTGTGTTAGCATATATTTCACATCTTTTTATATAATAGTATTATATTAACATTAGCCAAGAAAAAAATACAAACAGATGTTTTCTGGTTGCCATGGTTACAGAAAAAACAAGATGGCCGCCAGTGAAAACAACCCAACTTGTAACAATGATATCTCTAATTCTATCCAACACTGAACAATGAAATTTGCACCATTTCATTTGGACTGCAAAAGCATATGCAATCAACCTAAAATTCTAAGTTGTTTGATAAATAAGAAATTCACTATATTTTTGTGCTTTTATTACTGTTTTCCCGCCGTAATTAGAACACAAAAACCATCAAAAAACTAATCTATGCATCACCAGATCACTTTGAGACTGGTTAGTTGCATAATACAAACTGAAAATAGCAAGTGTGGAAAGTTTCTACTTGCTATATGTAAATATGTAGTCAGGGCAGTTGACACAAGGTTTAAAAAACATAGTTTTGAGAAAAACGCAAATAAAGGAAATAGTTACCAGTCCCACCTTCTGATATGGGGCTACATGGCAATTTTCAAGTTTTCTGGAGTCCCACACACCAGCACTTTGCTGTACACCTCATGCACAATGAAATGCACCCTTTTGGTAGTGATCACCCCCCTCTTTTCCCCTGTACCAATCCTCTTTTCCCTTTCTTCGTGCATGTAGGACTTTCCGTCTTTGCTTCCCTGAGGCTGCTGCTTGCCTTCTAGACACCTCTACTCTTTCTTTACTGTCAGAACTGCAAAGTCAAGAACTTTCCCTGCAGCATTTGTCTCTTCTGGCATGTGGATGGCAGAAACCACACCATTTAGGGAGGAGTGTCCCCTCCGCTGCCATGTACCATCCACAGACACTGCAGTCTCCACAACATGTTGCTCAGTGTCAGCAGACAAATGAATTTCTTTGGCAGCTTCAGCCATACTACGCTGACAAAGTGCAGAAGCTGATACTTTCAGAGCATTCACTTGATTCCTGTATGCTGCATTGGTCATAGCCTTTGGCATGTTCATAAATGCTGAGAAAGTTTTTATCTTTCTCAGTCCACACCCAATCTGTCTGAAAGCATAGATCGCTCTCTTGTTTACATCATGACTGTGCTTTGCCTTCTTTGATGTTGAGATCATCTGGATGGCATCACACGCTTGACACTTCACAATAAACTCCCTTGCGAAGCCCTGACTTGGAAGCCTCTCCTCCACAGTCAACTCCCTCCCCTGGCATTCTGTACATGACAACAACTCCTTCACGGACGAAAACAACACGTCCAAGTCTACGAATGCATAGCCATACTCACGATCACACAATGAGGTTGCTGCATCTTCACAAGAGGCAAGTTTCTGAGCAGATGCACTCTCGCAAACTTTATTGTTGCTATTTGCCTCGGCAATATTGTTGTCACTATGCCCAGCCCTGTCAGTAGCGTCAGTGTCACTACCCTGCGCAGACTCGCCACCGATACTTGGCAAGCCTGCTCCAGCTTGGACTCCGCCTCACCCCATCTCGGATAACTTCCTCTCACCACCACAGTCTTTCCCTACGAACTGATTCCCCATGAATCGCCTCTTTCTTCTCAGCACACTCGCAAACTTCCTCTTAATCGTCATCTTGCACTCTGCGTTCAAATAGACTCGGCAGTTGCAGCGTGTAGCGTGGAAAATAGTAACCCGTGGAAAACAGTGACGGAAGTCATCGCAGAGTTATCTGCGAGGGATTTTCTGAAAATTCAACTCTAAAAAGAGACGGCACCCGCCACTCCGCCTGACTGACTTGGCACGCCCGGGGAGTTATGCTAAGATCCGGCCGCGTAAATATATCTGCGTTTTGTGACAAACGTCTTGCTCGGCGGTACTGTACTCCATGCACCTTAACGGTGCGCGTGATTCGGGTGTAATCTTAAGCTAAACGACGTTTATTGGCGCTGCTGAAATGGTCGAAGTCGGAAACATTCGGAACGTCGTTTAGCTTAAGATTACACCCGAATCACGCGCACCGTTAAGGTGCATGGAGTACAGTACCGCCGAGCAAGACGTTTGTCACAAAACGCAGATATATTTACGCGGCCGGATCTTAGCATAACTCCCCGGGCGTGCCAAGTCAGTCAACGGTCGCGTTTTATAAAACCAGACTACAAACAGACTACAGGGAGGTGACTCCCATATTATTTCCGGCAGGGGAGACGGCTTTACACGGGGAAAAACTTTTTTGAACGCTACATCATGTGTTAAACTACACAAATGCACCAAAACCTCGTAAAGCAACTAATGCGTCGTTTGTCGGAATATATTCCATGCGAAGAACAGGTGCAGGAGCGGTAAATTGCATAAAGCACGTCCCTCGCAGATAACTCTGCGATGACTTCCGTCACTGTTTTCCACGGGTTACTATTTTCCACGCTACACAGCGTTCACACAGCGCGCGAAAAGCGGAAGTTGACACCAGCCAAATGTCACTGTTAACTGTGCGCTGATTGGCTTATAAGACCCTTCAGCTCATTATAATATTCTGATCATCCAATGAAATTCATCCATAGAAAACTATAGGGATCGTTTCAAACATAAAACTGTGATGAAAATGGAGCAATTTGGTGAAAGAATTATGTTTCTATGATGAAAAATAGGGAAGTTATGAGTTACTGAATATTAATTAGGTCATCAGCTGATTTGACAGCACAAAAAATGTTTATACCATGCATAATAAATGACAATTTTCATCATTTTTCGCCACTTTGACAAGTTTATTGTTTACATCCATGCATAGCTGAGACTTTGTGGCGTCTAAAACTGGGGGTCCTCTCAAAACTCATAATTATGAGAAAATCGTAATTTTTCAAGGTAGCCTAAGACCTTAAAGTAAGACTAAGAGCCAGTCGTCTCGATTTATCTAGTTAGTCACCTTTTAAGAATCGCGCTGGGAGCTGCAGTGGGTCTATTTTTACCCTAAACACACAGGGGGATAATAGAGATCAAAGAAAAGCAGTCGTCTCACAGTATATAATACAACTTTTGAGGTCGAACCTTACACCTGGACCTGCGAGGCAGAGAGGGTGAAGGACCAGCCTATAAAGGAGCAGGCACTGTACGAAAAAGACTCAAAGACTGCGTGTTTTCCCTGCACTGGCTGGAGTCACGGTGTCATACAAGTCGCGTCGCCTTTCAGGCCGTCATGAAGAAGTCATGCAGGTGGTGTGGCCCCATTCACTCAAATCTCATCGTCATGGTCACCATAAATAAGGGATAATCATAACAATTCTGCAACGTGACAATGTTCAATAAGTTATATCTTGAGTCATCGTACCGTGTTCCTGCTTCGCAGAGAAGAATTCTGACTTCAATTAGATCGAAACTAGTAAGCAACATCAAAGTGCAGACATGTGTTGTAGAGTGAAATGCGAGACTAGAACACATAGACATTCAAATCACCACTGCTTTTTGATAAACAGACTCCCAATTTACTAAGCAAAATGAAACAGCAATGACATTATAAAATTAAGAACAACAAATACGGAGGGAGCAAAACAACAATTAAAACTTGTGCAGAAAACGTATCTTCAAACATGAAGTAATGTAGGTGCCAAGTTTACCACGATTGAAACTTTTCAGAAAGCAAAGTTTCATAGGTGAAACCTTAAGGATCCTTTTGTCTATTAAAATTGAATGAAATTCAAACAATGCAACGGTTAGAGCTGCACATATGAACAACCCATTAGAAAAAATAACTACAAATAATGATGTGCCCTTAGAATAACGGGATGATCTCGACGAGTTTTTCTGTTTGTCAGAGTGGCGACTTCACAGGGGTTATCAGGAACGGAGTTCTGACGGACCAAATCTCAGGTCACTACAAATAGTTTCCCAAAGAAAAATAAACAGGAGAGATCAACCTTCAGTATATATCAGGATGCAACTAAGTAATGCTGTCACGTCAACTCAACGTGAAGAAGATCAGGAGTCAGACAAGTTCCATTAGACCAGGAGGCAATCGCGATAATTGTCTTTGTTATGGGTAGTTATTCGGTTAGGAATACATCAGTTCCGGGTGCGAGCAAAGTGTCTATCATTGTGTGTCATACTCTCACTCGTCTCTGTCTCTGTCACCTTACCTGGCGTGCGCGTGTATGGAGATGTACAAGTTCTCCTCACTGCGGAGCTGGGCACCCGATGGTCTTTTTAATTCGTCGATTTCTGTATCAGTTACGTATCACGTGTGTTTCACCACAAGAAGCGCGCTTGTTGAGAAAAATGCTCACGCAGAAGGAAATCCAAAATGGAGTCTCAGACACAGCTAGCCAAATAACGACTTGACTTCTAGACGGCTGAACTGTTCGTCTACAACGGAGCCTCAACAACAACGTATTCCTCCTTGGTAGTTGTTTTCTGCACTCCACTCGACGAAACAAAACTGCAGTCCATCACGCGGCTCCAAGTCCAGCTTTTGACTCCTCTCTCTCAAACCATCACTCCAATCAATGCCTGTATCGATTTCCTCGTGGCCGATCACTTTGTAGCATATCGATAAGTGTGAGCCTGGGTGTCCGCACTGGAGGTAGATCGATGACGGTAAGGTGATCGGTGGAGGTAGGGTTCCATTCGGCCTCTGTCTGCTGTTTGTGAGTGGCGGGCGATTAGCGGTGCGTCACAACGTCAAATCTTGGCTCCCATTCTGTCTTCATTCAAAGACCGCAGTGCTGGCAGCCCTTGAATCACGGCACGCGGAGAGCGCCTTTTCTGGTGCAGCGTGAAGAACGTCAAAGTTCAGGCTTCTGTCCTCGAGAAGGCGTGTTTACACAGAGACGTGTCTGTTCCTCAGTCCTGTACTGTTCCTCTGTCTGTGCCCTTCTAGCTCTCAACGACCGCTGCGTTGTGTATGGCTGCACGTCTGTGTACGTCTGTGACTTTCTTTGTTATTTTTCACCGTTTTACATAGACTCCTGTCTCTCTGTGTGGCACATTCATATCCGTCCGCATGCGTGTCTCCTGCTCGCCCCCCCCTCTTTCTCTCTCTCTCTCTCTCCCTCGCTTGCCCACTCCCTCGCTCTGCTTCCCCCTCTTCTGTCTGTCTGTCTGTCTGCCTGTCTGTCTGTCTGTCTGTCTATCTGTCTGTCTGTCTGTCTCTGCCTGTCTCTCTCCGCCCCCCCCCCCCCCCCCTCTCTCTCTCTCACCCCGTCCAACCCAGCTCTTTCAAATAGACTAACTTACCCTCGTCCCCCAGTCACTTCACAATGTGAACGCTTTCTTTTGCCTAGTTAGCCATGACTCAAATTCCCCATCGTTGCACATTTAAAATTGTTCCAATCTCTTCAGATCCCATTTTAGCGTTGTCTTATCTTCGATTCAGTCCTTTCCCCAAACTCTTTTGGTCACAGCTGTTAATTCGGCAGAAATACATTTCATCCCCGATAGCTGCCCCGTGAATATACCCTATAAATGACGTATTTTCCGTGCAGTTCATGATAAGCTATCAACTAGTAAGTGTGAGCCAACACTGATAAAGTCTCAAGTTATCAAGGAATAATCTAAAAGAAAATCCTCGGCAGTTACGAATGACAGCTAATTCCACCCATTCATAAGTCTCAGCGAGCTTTGTTCAACCAGATAGTAAGCTGTGATCATTCATCTTTTTCAAAAGCCAAAAGCATCAGGGCTAACATTTTGTTAGGCTTTGTGCAGACTTGGCAAACAAAAATCTACATAAGCTTCAACCGTTCTTCCCTTGACAACAGTAATATTGCATTTTGACGTGCAGTGAGATCAGCGCCACATGGGTTGTGTGAACGCTTCACTGCTCAGATAAGGGCCAAGGGTTCGGGATTTTGTTCGGCGTCTCCATGGTTCCTGCATGTTGAACACCAATTTAAGAGTCGCCACGACCGCTTGTTAGTTTAATGGCACGGCCCTAGCCATGGGAGAAATTTTCATGACAATGTATGTCTATTCTGATGTCGCAGTTTCGCTGCTTCGGGGAGGCAGCAATAGGCTTTGAATCACCGTTGAATAACACCCATTCACAGTGCAAGCTCAACCCTCTGAGGAGAGAAGAATGGCACTGAGCAGAGAAACGGGTGGCTTTGAGCTCAGCATAAACACGTCTGGGTGTGTCGAGAAAAGCGATTTAGGAGTGCGTGTTTACTTTCAGTCGTGGACAAGTGGAGCCATTACAAACGCAAATTCGAGGGGCAGATGAATGGGATGGCTTTTTAATGTTAAGTACACATAAGTTTTATGGAAGCCAGGGGTCCACAATAAGTTTCCTCAGGTCAAATACATGTATAATAAACGACGCGTACGTTGGGTGAGGACAGAAAATAAATTATAATAGGGGCCGGGAGAGAGAGAGAGAGAGAGAGAGAGAGAGAGAGAGAGAGAGAGAGAGAGAGAGAGATTGCCTAGTCTTTCATGAACACAGGCACACACATGCACGTACATTTCTTTCTCCTCCTCCTCTTCCCCCATCTCCCTCGACAAAATAATCAGTGTGTGTGTTTCTCTCTGTCTCTCTCTGTGTGTATGAGTCGCTGTGACTGAGTGTGACTCCATGTATGTACATGTGTGTGTGTGTGTGTGTGTGTGTGAGAGAGAGAGAGAGAGAGAGAGAGAGAGAGAGAGAGAGAGAGAGAGAGATTGGTTGCTCAGTCTTTCATGCGCACACAAACATTTCTTTTCCTCCTTCTCTTCTCCCTTCGTTTCCTCGTCAAAATAATCTTGGCCAACATCTTCCGTATACTGTGTTCAGTTCAAAGCAGAACGGTTTACACTGCAGCATGAACACACAGATAACGGTTTGCAAACAAAACTCTACAAAGTCCCTGTAGAAAAGCTAACCCACCAACCCACCAAAATCCCGCCAGAAGGACACATTGGAAAACATTTCGATTTTCCATAAAGAGGTTACCACAGCGTGTGGAGTTCTAAGACTGTAAATATCAACCGCTGAAGTGATTGTACAAGGAGTCAAGGTATGTAATCCTTTCTGTAAAAGACAGAACTCGGGTTTAATTCTTTCTGTCACAGGATACGAGATCTCGATATTAGAGCGAGATCTTCACACACCTATCTCTCTCTCAAACACACACACATACATGAAGACACACACACACACACATGAAGACACACACACACACACACACACACACACACACACACAACGTCACACACTGTTATGCCAGAAATCAACCCATGTGGAACGAGCGACCCACATCAACACAGCACCCTGGACGACCCCACCAAAGCCAAGTTAATCACCCCACTTCCACAATGAATGCTTTCTTGCCTGACAAAGGACCACTCAATTGTCCATGTCATCAGACCCCACTGAGGAAGAGCAGGTACGACAGAAACCCTATTCGGTTGGTTGGTAGGTTGATTGGTGTTTTACGGCCTATCAGCCTTTGTAGGCTATGTAAGGCCATCAAGCACGAAAATCACTTGAACAGTTTGAAGTAAACGCAAATCAAGTAACGGTGTCCCTAGTTATTCGCCTCTTACGCATCGCATAGGGAGACGCGGAGGGTCAATTCTTACCCCGTACCCACAGGGAACCCTATTCGGAATAGAACAACCTTTTCGCAAAGCGTGCATTTTGCGTTCTTTGTCTGCAGTGAATGACTCTTAATGAGCCGGGGGCTCGTTACAGCTGAGAAGCTGCAGTTACACGGAGAACTAGAAGTCACCAACGGTTCGGACAGTAATGTGGGTTGAATGTAGCCTCGTGTTTTGTTGTTCGCATCTGGTGAGAGAAATCTTTGTCTGCTGTGACCCTTTTTCGAGTCGGGTTTTTTGTTGCTAATGGAATAAAAGTCATGTACCCTGTACATGTACTTCGCTGAAATGGTGTTCCTGTGCCATGGTGTTAACAAATCCCAGGTCAAAAAACGATTCATCATATTAGGCTGCTTCTTCACATGTGGGGTCCGAGGTAGTCGTGCAGTTCCAGTGTTGAAATGCAGAGCTGACAGCAATCAGGGAAACTGCACTGCACTGCCACTATAGGGTTGGACGTAGCCATTCGAAGTCGACACCTTTTTCCAAGTCAGTCCAGGCAGTGGTACAGGCCGCTTCCTCCCATTGCCTGCACTCAAGTCTAGGTCTTCACACTTGTGCCTACTTTCTCAAAAGCTGCTTATACGCGACAGATCATCTTGGTCTAAACTTTTTGAGACTTTATTATGTGTGCACAGCTAAAAGGAGTTTCGTTGAGTGACATATTGCTCTGCATACTGCTCCATCTTGAAATGTCCATAAGTAACATCAATTTTCCTTCATGGGGTTCCAAAGTGTACTTGTTCACATTTTTCAGCCATAGAATTTCTGTATCAGCCTCAGGAAGTGAAATACACGAACCTCAGGCAACATATTTTTAAATCTCCAGACATAAGTAAATAAATACACAAAAATTTCCACCTATCACCAGGAAAATGTTTCTGAGGCAATGGTCAGGTGGATGCACTAATGAACATTCATGTGATAGAAAAATAAAATAAAATAAAACACTTGCACTACAATAATGCCGTTTCTCGACATTTTTCTTCCACAATATGCTGTGACTGCTTCATGATGCCTTTTTATCCAAACTGGAATCTGTTCTTGTCAACTTGTAGATCAGCCAGATTGCCCCAACTACTGCTTTGTGACACCACAAAGTGGCAGCATTCATGTTGCAGACTTGGCATTGCCAGTGTTGGATGCTGCTGCATGAGACTGCACTCAGGGAAAATTAGCATGGCAAATCCAGAAACGTTCAAGGTGGCAGCAGTTTGTGTGGTGGCTGTTCCCTTCACAGCGAGACTGCAATACATGTTCTCTTGTCTGCCACCATTCCTGTGTATTGCAGAGGCCAGTGAGACTTCTCACTAGAGCCACAAGCTGTTCTGAAACTACAGTTGCCACCATCTTTGTGTGTTAACCAGAGATTGTCTGCATCATAAATTTCCCATCTCTCATCCAAAATTATCAAACAAACAAAAAAAAACACAAGAAAAACACATTAGAGGTTTCTTCAAAAGCCTATGTATTCAGGACAATACATTTTAAGAACATGTACATGTCAACAATACGACCTTACAAAGCAAACATAAATAACTGATGCAGGCAGGAGACTGAGGTCATAAGTGAAAGTCAATTAATTTGTTCCAATGAGGAATGTAGGTGTGTGTAACATAACAGGCCTACTGGGTGAGAGCCTCACAATAGCGACTACTATGCTGCTACTACGTGTAAATACAAAATTGCACTCATCCGAAGGATTGGTTTCTCAAAGATCAATCAACAGGATGTATGATTCAAGGTTTGGATTGCACAACCTTCCTACCATGGTCAATCACATCAGGTACACAGGGGACAACTAGCTCAAGAAAATTTTGCGTGCAATACCACCAGTGAATTTCCAATAGTTTCTCCACCAAGCCATGGCGGCAACTATTATGGTGCTCTGAGACCGAGATTGATTTGTTCAGCTGCTTGTGTTTAACAGGTCTATAAAAATAAGAAAAAATATACAATCACTTCTGCACAGCACAAGACCCAAAATTATGACCTCATCCAAAATTTGTTTGACGATGATATTCTGCAGACTGAAGGCAGTTTCCCATGCATTCAACTCATTCAGACTCAACACCTCTTGCCAAAGATCACTCTTGCCAAGGACTGGGCACAATACGTTGGGGTGGGTGGAAAGGGGTTGGGGTTTTGGGGTGGGGCTGGGGGCCTGGTGGAAAGTGTTGGGTCACTAGGCCCTGGGCTTTGACCAGCAAGGTCCAGGGTGGGTATGCCCAACTCCCTAGGGGACTAGTGTCAGGTGGCCAACAAACAGGCTCCAGAGCATCTCTTGTCCACTTCCTGTGCTGAGGAAGGGAGACCTGGTCTGCAGTGTCAAGGAGACAATCACTAGTGTTCAGCTCTGTAAGAACAAGGACAAATTCTGTGGGGGATCATGATCCTACACAAAAGCAATGGTCTGCTTTAAAAATCTGAGAAATGTCACGGTAACACCAAAATATGACATACACCATCTACTGACAAGGTCTTGTATTTTCATGTGTGAGCTTCTCAGGGAGTGTGACTAGACAATCAAACAACATAAATGGCAGTTCTCTCAGGATGAGGGGCCAGCAAACATCCAACTCACACAAGCCATGCACACAGCCTTTCCTCCCCTTCATCCACTGAAGGATACACATTCACCTGAATCTCTTCATTTTAGCCAGCTATCAAGAACAAACTTCTACTTCCTGGGGAAAGAAGAAAGAACTAAAAAAAAAGGGGGGGGGAGGGGGGTGGATGATGGGATGGACTGGACATCAAGTTACGGAGGAGCCAAACCTGTTGGACAAGGGAGAGATAGAGGGGGGAAGAGAAGGGTGGGAGAATATGCATAGGGGCGAATGAATTCCATCAGCAGTGGCTACACAACACCACAGAATGGCACACCACAATGCACCACAGCCACGCATGACAGCTACATTCCAGATAGCCACAACAGTTCCAGTGAGACACCAGCAAGCAGACAGACAGATGGACACACAGACAGACATACAAACATGCAGACAGACAGCAAGCCAGCCTGCACATTTGAGTGGGTCAGATTCCTGCAGCCAGGACCATTCTCCAAGCAGTTGTCTCCATTAGCAGAGACAAGCCAGAGCAGGGAGGGGGATGTGTCAAGGTGTGTTTGCGTGTTCATGAAAAAGAGGGAGCTGGGGTGGGTGGGGGTGGAAGGCAGGGAGGTTGGGGGTGGGGGCAGTGAGATCAAGAGAAGGGTTTACAAGCAGCAAAACCGTCACACAACCGGAACGATATCAACACCACTTCACTGTACAAAAACAACTAGTCAAAGATGAGCAGTCATCTTCCAAGTCATGGCTACAAAAACAGTTTGGTCACTAACACAGTCACACAAAGGACTGGAAATGTGTCTCACAGGTTTGCTGTGAAGGTCTGAAAAAGGTGCAGGTGATCGGGGGAGACATCAACAGGACTGCTGGGTTGGGTGTGGAGAGGAGAGATGGAGAACACAGAGAGCCACACTACAGCCAGTAATCACCACCCACTCCCTTTTCGACATGAGGAATACTGGGGGAGGGTGAGTTGGAGAGGGAGGGGGGCAAACCGACCATGCACCAGGGGGTTGCCTGTCTGACAGATCATGAACAGCAACTAAAAGCTGCAACAGCAAGAAACAAATGAACAGTGAACCACATCAACATTGTTACTCTATTTCTGTACATGAAATTCCGACATCACATCTTTCGAACTTGCGTAAACTGTCAAAAAACCAGCGAAATACTCCAAAACTCCCCATAGATTTACTTGATAGACCCCTTTTTCCCTCCCTTCCCTCTGCTCAGTGTTTCTTTTTTTTTTTCGTTTTTTGGTGAAACAACTCATAGTTCTTCTCTCCTTCAAAAGGGTTGCAGATAAGTTCCTTCTCTAAATTGTCCACATTAATAAAATCTGCACTCTTAAAAAAAAGTCCTATAAAAATAAACAATTTCCTCAAAGACTGTGAAGCTCCAGTGTACTGCGTGGGTTGTGGCTGGCGTCCAGTGAGGCGGTGGTGCGTGGCTCTGGGTGCAGGGAGGCTGCTGGAGGTTGATATGCTTGCTGAGGGCCGCACTGGCGCCCGGGAGGCCAGGTATCACTGCCTGGATCAGATCTCTGCATGGCCCAGCAACCTGCAGCACACAGAGGCAGCTCTTCCATGAGCAAACACTGAAACAGATGTGCAGAATCACATGTTCACACAAAATTCAGGGTTCGTACAGGTTTTTAGATACAAAATTCCATGACTTTTCCATGACTTTCCATGAGCCTCAATAACATTTTCCATGACTTAGCGTACTGTGATACATGACAGTTTTAAAGAGAAAAGTGTATGGCGCACGACCAAAATCACGCTAGCTCTTGTGCAGAAAGTTCTGGATAAAAGCCTCATCAGATATGGCCTTGCCAGGAACCTGAGCTGGATGTCTCCAAATGACTTTGTGAAGAAAGATCTGCGCCAAAATAACAAAGCCCAGTTCCAGAACTGCCTCCAGGTCCTTGAAGCAGCCAAGAGAATGGCAGCCAGTGATGTCGATGATGTTGTCAGTGAGATGTCTCATTTTGAGGCAGAGGTGCAACAGTGCAGTGAGCTGAGTTCACAGTTCCAGTCATTTTGCCATCCACAGGACCGACTGGACACCTTCTGGGTAGAAACACTGCACCACAAACAAAACAAGCGCTTTTCACTTTCTCCTCGTTTGAACCAACTGACCCGACCAGCGTGGAAATGAAACCAGGTCACCTAGCCAAAGAACCAATCAGGAAGCAGAAGACAAACGAGCCTTCAAAATTAACCAATGGGATGCAAGGGCAAGTGTTCCTGTCGTTCGCAGCGTGTAAAAATAAATTGAGAGTATCGCGCGAAGCACAGCCTAGAAAACATCTTTTTTTAATTTTAATTTTTTTATTTATGAAATTCCATGACTTTCCTTGACTTAAATTAAAATTCCATGATTTTTCAGGCCTGGAAAATGAAAAATCAAATTCCATGACTTTCCAGGATTTCCATGACCTGTACGAACCCTGCACATGCATGCACAGCACACAGACTATTTGCATGAATGCACAGATATGCAATTGAAATGCAGAGGAATGCATTCTCATACACTCAAAAAGACAAGCCAATAAGTTCACAATTGAATAGGTAACCACAACATTTTCATAATTACTTAGGCATGTCAAATCTGCTATGACAGAAGAATCAGTGAACTGCACAAAAGTATATTAACTTCTAGTTCTATGTTTAATATTTACATAGAAGAATTTCATACAGATACTTACACACAAACAAATGACATACGGATATCACAAGCACACATCATGTACTTGAATGTAAATAAATAAAATGCTAGCTTGAATTGTGATCATTAAGCCTATTCTGCATATGTACAGTGTACATATTTCAACTGCTTGACAGAACTGATCATCAGAAGTAAACTCCACTACAGATAGCCAGCTGCTGAGGCCTAACCACTCTTGCTCACATACAAGACATATTGCAATGCGAGTACTTTTGAGCTCACTCCATGGGGAAAGAGACTGCTAATCCATAAACAGAAATCTATCTGAGCAGAACGACACAAAATGAAACATGCATCATGCTATTACTAATAAACTCACACCATGGGTAAAGACATCATTCACCAATAAATGCAGAGGCCTAGCAGGGAAGAGTCTTTGAAATGAAACATACTGCATCACACAATTATTAATAAATCCACTTGAAAAGGAAAGAAATCACTGGCCCATATGTACAGAGGCCTTATGGGGAGGTAATCTAAACATATTTCAACATTCATGCCTAAAGCAAAAACAAAACAAAAAAGTAGTGGTGGGTACAGAAACCTGACTGACCCCATTTTCTCCTGCAGACCCTGAACATTTCGTCTTATATTGGGGGGGATAGGGTAAACAACAAACTGCGTGCTGTCTTATGATATCCGTTTAATTAAGTAAAAAGGCATTTTCAGCAAAAGAGAAATGTTGATATATGTTCCATTTAATCTACTGTATAAATACCATTTCTTAAAACACACACACACTTATGTGCAGTCTCAATCTGACCTCCTTTAAAACAAGAAAAGCAAAGCCCATACGACTCACATGCTTGACCTTGACCTTTACATGACCTTGACCTTCAGGTGACCCTTAAGGTCAAGGTCAAACAACTACACCTAGCAGTGACATACACTAAGAAATGCTTTACACATTTTTCCTACCAAAATACAAGTGGCCTTGACCCAAGGTCAAGGTCATCCAAGGTCATGCAACACAAAGCTGTTAACTCATTGAAGACGGCACTATTTTTAGCTCGTGTTGACTGGAGACGCAAGTTTCTGGGCATTTTTACAGAAATTGCAGAAAAAATACTATTCAAGCAATGGAAAAACTGTTGCCATCATTAGAACGCTCTTTGTCTCCTCTATCCTTGTAGATCAATGTCATTCTCTCATTAATTTTATTTTGAATATAGTATTGCAACAAAGATGGGTACTGTCTGGCGTGCCTGTATTTAGTTCGACTGGAGTGAGGCCGATCTAAGCCGACAGCGTGTACGGATCAGTTTCCGATTCCTCTTCTTCTGTCAGCAGTTCATGCACTATACCTATGATCTTCTCCTCTAAAACTGCATCTTTTTCATCTTTGGAAAAAAGGATCAGATCGTCCTTCTCATCTGATCCTTCTTTCACAGCGATTTCAACAACATCCTCATCGTCCTGCTGCGACGCCATTGTGATTTAGCGTTGAAATCGTCCCTTGCCACATGTGTAAACAAAGTCTGGCAGTGCCTTATCCTCTTCAAATTCAGAGACACAGACGATCTACAATGTTCCTCACTATCTAATAAGAGAACTAGACTACCTCGACTGGTTAAGAGCCCCTCACAACACACACAAGAAATTTACATACGCACCGCACCATATGATGCTGTGCGTCGTCAACCATTGCTCACCTCACCGCATCTTATGATGCGGTGCGTCGTCATTGAGTTAATTCAAGACATAGGAAGCACAATGGTGCTTATTGGCACTTTCTACCGTGAGATATGGTCACTTTTAGTGGTTCACTACCCCATTTTGGTCACATTTCATACGGGTCAAAGTGACCTTGACCTTGATGATATGTGACCAAATGTGTCTCATGATGAAAGTATAACATGTTCCCCACATAATTAAGTTTGAAACAGTTATCTTCCATAGTTCAGGGTCAATGTCACTTCAAAATATGTATACAATCCAACTTAGAAGAGCTCCTGTGACCTTGACCTTGAAGCAAGGTCAACCAAACTGGTATCAAAATATAGATATTACTTTGCTCTATATACCATATATAGGTGAGGTATCCAATCTTAAAAACTTCAGGGAAAATTGAGAAAATGTGAAAAATGGCTGTTTTTTAGACAACATTTATGGTCCCTGCGACCTTGACCTTGAAGCAAGGTCAAGTCACTGTGTATGTTTTTTGAGGCATTGTCATCATACACCATCATGCCAAATTGAGTGTTGATAGACTTAATAGTCTCCGAGAAAAATCCAACGTTAAAGTTTTAAACGGACGCCCGGACGGACGAAACGGGTGAGTACATAGACTCACTTTTGCTTCGCATGTGAGTCAAAAAACGAACAATTAAAAAAGGTAGGCCTACCCACTACACCCCCCCCCCCTTTTTTTGCTTGTTACCTTAACCATAATTGTGTGTTTGCACATTAAGCTGACTCCTGAGGGAAAGACCACTCACCCATATGTACAGAGGCCTAGAGGGGCAGGAGTCATAGAGAGCCAGGCGAAGGCTCCCCTGCACCCTCATTCTGCTGCCGAGTGTTGAGAGAGACCTGGGAGCTGCTGGCTGTGCTGTTGTTGCTGTCACGTCCTCCTTTGCCCGACTTCTTGCCACGCTGGCCCTTGCCCACACTGTTGTGGTTCACTGCAGCCCTGCAAACAGATACAGGAATAAGTGCTTACTTTTTGCTCAAGAGACTTTCCATCCATTTCTCTGTGTTTAAACTACACACTTTTCCACCACAGCCCTCATAGGCAATCTGTTCTACTCCTAGGTGGAAAGAAATAATGCCGGTATATCACTTTAATGATGCATTTACAACATATACAATCTGCAAAACTCTAAATGTCACCTCCCTGGCCACAAACATATACTGATCAATGCTCCAAGCACTTGGGTTGATCCCAATCAACAAGCAAACACTTGGTCATTTATTCATGGGGAAACAAACTGTTGTGGAAACCGATGCACCCCTGTAGGCTTGCTACCAGAAGCGACAGCCACTGTGCACATTGAGTAAGGACATCCCTATTTAACGACATGGTTGTTTAGTTTAGTGTTTTCCCATGATAAATCCTTTGGTACTGAAGATTTCTAGACAACCTGAAGGCTCCATTATATTTAGTTCTAATGATGGCTAATCATTCTGAAAGTTTTCTACATATCTAGTCTACAATGTTCTTTTCCAATGTACCAACTATTAAGATATGGTTGATAATTTTTGGAACTTGACAAATACTCTATAGCACTAAATTCTCATGATGTCCTGCAGAACATACAACTATATTTTCTTTACTATATGTATTTTAATTACTACAAATCAATGATCATTCATTTTCTTGGCTTTTCATTCACACATGCAAACATTCCATCACGAAGTTACCAATGGATTACAATGTTATGAAACAAGAACACACATACACTTACTTCCAAAATGAGTACCACTGTGACCATCTGCAATGGTTCCATATCAACATCAACAAAATATCAGACAGCAAGCAGTGCTTGCATACAGCTCTTTGCTTCCCATAAATTCATGGTGAATGCAATGCCTCCCCATCTGAGCTTACCTAGGTCTCTGGGGAGTGGTTGCCTGTTGCTGGGGCACAGTGCGTTGTGTGAACTGCAGAGGCTGCAGTTGGGGGCGGAATCCTGTGGAAGCCATCATGCGTAGGTCTCCCCCTGAAATAGCAGCACTCTCATGCAACAGCATTCAACTCTGACCTGCACTCAAAGTACACTATCACTACACATAGCTCTACACCAAGACTGCAGTAATGAACTCACACTTGCATATTTTGTTGGTGGGACTAAATAAACACTTTCATTACAAGTTTGATATTTTACAAAAGAATTGGAAGATTATCCCAAATGCAAATATGCTTCCAGCCTCTTCAAAACAAAATACCATACCATTTACAGACACCTGTTTTGAATGTCTCATTTCCCACATTTCAGACTATTTGCAATGCCTTTCGTAAGAGTCTACAAAAAGCTGCACCACAGGTCTTACCTCCCAGTTGATGAGGGGGTCTCATGGTGGGTGCAGCTGTCAGCTGGGTGCCAGTGGAGAGGTGGGGAGAGACACTGACAGGGTGGGTGTACATGGTGTGGCCTGTCGCATCCTTACCCATCTCCATGCCCTTCTGGCCCACACAGTAAGTCTTCACGCCCATCACTGTCTGCCCACCCTGACCACCCTGGCTCCCATAAGAAGGCTGCATGTTGACCTGCATGTTGGGCCGCAGGATGAAGGTCTGGGATGGGGACTGTGTCTGCATGCTGGAAAACTGCATCACCTGACCCACAGGGCGAGGCCCCTGCCCCTGGGGGGCAGCTGCAGGGGGGTAGCCCCCATAGGGTCCATGGCCTGCCCCCGCAGGCTGGCCGTAGCTCAGAGACTGCCCTACGCTCAGGGCCCCCATGGCAGGGTTGGGGAGTACACCTGCTCCCTGGCTAGGGGGCGTGGCTGGGCGGAGGCCGCCCTGACCAGTAAAGCTGTAGCTGTAGGAAGTGGCAGAGCTGGTTGGCACATTGTAGTAGACTGGGGGTTGGCTCTGGCCATAAGCTGCCTGGTTGTAGCCATACTGCAAGGTGTAGCCCGAGTCCCCACCATGGGTGACATTGGTGTACGACATTGTGGGCTGTGGAGGCTGATAGGGTGAGGACTCGGGAATAGAGCCAGGACCCATGGGGGTGGGTGCCTGGCAGGTGGAGGGGAAGACCATGGGGTACTGCTGGGGGCAGTAGCTACTCATGTAGGGCTGCTGGCCATACTGCCCGGGATGGCCCATGGAGGGTTGGGGGGCAGGCTGGCTCTCTGAGGGCCCCATGCTGGCACCCTGAGGCTGCTGGCCGGTGCTGGTCACATATGAAACGGGTGCCATGTAGCGCACAGCCTGACCCGTCACACCAGGGGCTCCCTGGTAGTAGTTCTGCTGTAAGAAAAAAGTGCATATGTCAAGAGGAGTACAGGTTATAGCAATGCACCACTGGAATTAATATGCCAGAATTTCCTAGATTTATGACTGCTGTAAAATGACAAAGACTATATATGCTGCAGAAGTTTGCTTCAACACTTTCAAAAGTCTACTAGCAAGAAAATGTTCTTGCACATAACATAGCACATCTATATGGGATTTGGAAACTAGCATTCATGCATGTAAACAGTCTGACAAAAGATATGCAAGGCAAGCAGAAAGAAAGCAGACACCACTTACTGGCATGTAAGTGCTAGAGGGCTGCATGGTGTATGGCTGGTTGGGCTGGTGTGTTATCATGATCTGCTGGCCAGAGACCATCTGAGACATGCCACCATTCTGGGTCTCCATTATGCTGGCGTCAGGCTGGGGCTGAGATATGCTCATGCCCTGGAGCCGCTGGTACATGTCCATGCCAGATTCCTGGAAAAAAATCCACAGAATCAAATTGAGTCTTCCAATACCACAGGGAGTAAAATGTATGAGTAGGACTTGCATCTACAATGAAAAACTCGTTTTTAGTAGTTTGTCTAATGGAAAAGCAATAGGGCAGCATAATTTTCATGCAAGATGATCTCAGCCAAATTTTACAACAAGAAGGGAAAAGCCCACACGACACACATGATGAGAGGTTGTGTTGTGAACTATGTACAGAGGTTGTGTTGTGAACTATGTACAGAGGTTGTGCAACTCAACTCAGCGACAGAGCTGGCATGTTTGAGCTGACAGATCATGCGGCAGAAAGAGGACTGCCATTTTGCTCAGTTGCTCAATAGGGTGCGAGAAGGCTGCCACACTGAGGAGGATGTGTGGGTCATCAAGTCAAGAATCAGCAGACCACCAGCCAACACTGCTGACTCTGCTTCAGCGAATAGTGGAGAACAAAACCACATCCCAGTTCTCCATCTGTACTGCAAACTCAAACTTGTGGAAACTCACAATGCCAAGCAGTTGGAGTCCCTGCAGACAGCTGCCATCACCAAGTTTGGAGCCTATAAGTTTGGAGCCTGCGGCACTACCATCTAGATGTTTTCATAGATTTGTTTCCATGCAGGCGCCTGCGGTGCCTTTACATGGCCTTGTTTACAGACCAATCGGTCACATTTCATACAGATCAAAGTGACCTTGACCTTGATGATATGTGACCAAATGTGGCTCATGATGAAAGTATGACATGTGCCCCACACAATTATGAAGTTTGAAACAGTTATCTTTCATAGTTCAGGGTCAAGGTCACTTCACAATATGTATACAATCCAACTTTGAAGAGCTCCTGTGACCTTGAAGCAAGGTCAACCAAACTGGTATCAAAAGATAGAGCTTACTTTGCCCTATATACCAAATATGGGTCAGGTATCCAAAGTCAAAAACTTCAGAGAAAATTGGGAAAATGTGAAAAATGGCTGTTTTTTATACAACATTTATGGCCCCTGCGACCTTGACCTTGAAGCAAGGTCGAGTCACTGTATATGTGTTTTGAGGCCTTGTCATCATACACCATCATGCATCATTTGGTGTTAATAGATTTAATAGTGTCCGAGAAAAGTCAAACGGACGATAGGACGCCCGCCCGGACGGACGACACGGGTGAGTACATAGACTCACTTTTGCTTTGCATGTGAGTCAAAAATGTACATAATCTAGAGAGGCAATATTCATAACTTGTATGAGATAATGCAGCTAAGATCAAATAGTATCCAAATCAATATTGCTATAGCTTGCCAACAACAAAGTACATGAATAAAAGTACCACGAAGAAATGCAAGGTGGAGGCAGAACATGAGTCAGAAAAGGAGGATGGGTGGATGGATGGAGTTTGATGGTCTAACAGCCTTTGTGGGCTATACAAGGCCATTTAAGCATTAAAATCATTGGACCATTAATCATGAAATCACTGGAACTAGTTAGAATATGATCAAGTCAGGTCACGATTTCCCCATTTGTTTCCGTTTTAAGAAACACGTAGGGAGATGCGGTGGGTTAATTCTTATCTCAACCCTCAGGGGGAGCCAGAAAACAAAACAAAACAAGAAGGGCAAAGCCCATACGACTCACATGCTTGACCTTGACCTTTATATGACCTTGACCTTCAGGTGACCTTCAAGGTCAAGGTCAAACAACTAAACCTACCAATGACATACACAAAGAAATGCTTTACACATTTTTCCTACCAAAATACATGTGACCTTGACCCAAGGTCAAGGTCATCCAAGGTCATGCAACACAAAGCTGTTAATTCAAGACATAGGAAGCACAATGGTGCTTATTGGCACTTTCTACCATGAGATATAGTCACTTTTAGTGGTTCACTACCCCATTTTGGTCACATTTCATAAGGGTCAAAGTGACCTTGACCTTGATGATATGTGACCAAATGTGTCTCATGATGAAAGTATAACATGTGCCCCACATAATTATTAAGTTTGAAACAGTTATCTTCCATAGTTCAGGGTCAAGGTCACTTCAAAATATGTATACAATCCAACTTTGAAGAGCTCCTGTGACCTTGACCTTGAAGCAAGGTCAACCAAACTGGTATCAAAAGATAGGGCTTGCTTTGACCTATATACCACTTGTAGCTAAGGTCGCCATTCTCAATAACGTGGGAGAAAATTGGGAAAATGTGAAAAATGACTGTTTTTGAGACCACATTTATGGCTCCTGTGACCTTGACCTTGAAGCAAGGTCAAGTCACTATGTATGTTTTTTGAGGCCTTGTCATCATACACCATCATGCCACATTTGGTGTTGATAGACTTAATAGTCTCCGAGAAAAATCCAACGTTTAAGTTTTTTACGGACGGACGCCCGCCCGGACGCCCGGACGGACGGACGACACGGCTCAGTACATAGACTCACTTTTGCTTCGCATGTGAGTCAAAAACAGGAAAAGGAGAAGCAGCAGAAGAGGAAAGAAATTGTGGTGTCGGGAGAAAAGAGAAAAACAAGAAGGGCAAAGCCCATACGACTCACATGCTTGACCTTGACCTTTATATGACCTTGACCTTCAGGTGACCTTCAAGGTCAAACAACCAAACCTACCAATGACATCATACACAAAGAAATGCTTTACACATTTTTCCTACCAAAATACATGTGACCTTGACCCAAGGTCAAGGTCATCCAAGGTCATGCAACACAAAGCTGTTAATTCAAGACATAGGAAGCACAATGGTGCTTACTGGCACTTTCTATCATGAGATATGGTCACTTTTAGTGGTTCACTACCCCATTTTGGTCACATTTCATACGGGTCAAAGTGACCTTGACCTTGATGATATGTGAACAAATGTGTCTCATGATGAAAGTATAACATGTGCCCCACATAATTATTAAGTTTGAAACAGTTATCTTCCATAGTTCAGGGTCAAGGTCACTTCAAAATATGTATACAATCCAACTTTGAAGAGCTCCTGTGACCTTGACCTTGAAGCAAGGTCAACCAAACTGGTATCAAAAGATAGGGCTTGCTTTGACCTATATACCACTTGTAGCTAAGGTCGCCATTCTCAATAACGTGGGAGAAAATTGGGAAAATGTGAAAAATGACTGTTTTTGAGACCACATTTATGGCTCCTGTGACCTTGACCTTGAAGCAAGGTCGTCACTATGTATGTTTTTTGAGGCCTTGTCATCATACACCATCATGCCACATTTGGTGTTGATAGACTTAATAGTCTCCAAGAAAAATCCAATGTTTAAGTTTTTTACGCCCGGACGGACGGACGACACGGCTGAGTACATACACTCACTTTTGCTTCGCATGTGAGTCAAAAAGCACAGTAGAATAGATACAGAAACAAGAGTGAAGAAAGAGACTAGGGCGTTGAGAAATGTAGGACGGGGAAAGTGTGGACAGCAAGTGGTGGAGGACCAGTGGGACTCACGTTGGTGAAGGCAGGGACAGGCCCCTGCATGTGGGAGTTCATGGGAGTGGAGGCACCGGAGGAGATCATGAAGGGAGGAGGGTGGTTGGGGTCAAAGCGGTATATCGTCCCATCAGGGTTCAAGTGTGGTTGTACTGAAACAGCGAAACAGAGGCACAGCTACAACCAAGATGACTCGGTCTCCCCGAAGAAAAGAAACCTTGCCTCACTGCATGTCACTGAAATATTGACATAGTTAGCAATAGCAGTCTGAAGGGTCCTGGGGGACAGATAAAATTGCATTAAATCCTATTCAGGGACTGTCAACAAAACAAACTGTAAATGGAGCCTTATCCAAATAAGTGGAATTTTAGTTATTCATCCTCTTCAGTGCTAGGAAATCTGCATATGAAATACAAAATGTTATAATAAAGTATGCTTTTTCAATTTTACTATTTCTTTATAATAATTTATTACAAATTAGTCATTTTAACAAACTTCTTCGTTAGTGTTAGCACTGAGTAGCACCCAAAGCTCCAATGAGTGGAATCTTTAGAAACAGAGCACTGATGAATGTACAGGGTCGCAACAATATCCACAAGCATCTAATTCTACAACACCGGAGCCAGATCTGCTGATTGCCATCTCACATGCTACAGATAGCAGCTGTCCTCTTCACAGAACCACAGTGGCATCATCACACACCAGTTTGGGATGAGCAAATCCATTACATCTGCACCCCTCACTGACATGCCTTGACACTCAAGGAGTCAAATATGTGACCCCGCACCACCAAACCAGTCTTAAGGTGGATTTTATCATTTTTAGATGTTTATATTTTTGAATTCTAGAGTTTCCTGATTCATTTGACACCAAAACGAACCTGGTAGCTAAATAATTGTGGAAGTTATAACGAGTTGAAGTTGAAAACTCAGTCGCGACTTGTTTTGAGAAAACGGACCTCAAAGTTTTGCATGCAATCCTCACACATTCTCCTTAGCAACAGGGTCTTAGAATTATCCAATCATCTTGATTTTTTGCACAGCAGAAGAAACGAAAGAAAGCGCGCGAAAGACCATGTGTTGAGGTTCTGCAAGGGTTACGTGTTGTTTTGCAGGGTCAAAATTGGTCGATTTTGGCAAATAAAAATGCTCTAAATTATCACAATTATAACTTTATTTAAATTTTTAATGCACTTAAATACATTTTTAAGATAAAACTTATACCATTTTATAGATTAATATTTAGAGAATGCAATGAACCAAAAACCTCAATTTCGCACAGGCAGACCCCCACCACCTTCAGAGCTGTGTAGCGCTGTTTCGATGATTGCGAGTTAAGACTGGTTTCCAGAAATGGGTCACATATATGGATTTGGGGTATTACAGTACCTTGCAAAATCATAGTTTAAAATGGCACACACTCCAAGGTTGACAACAATGCAGAGTTTATATATATATATATATATATATATATATATATATATATATATATATATATATATATATATATGTGTGTGTGTGTGTGTAGATATATATAGATAGATATTATATATATATAGATATAGATAGATAGATAGATATATACAGCAGTCCCTGTGACTATTGGATACTCTTGGGGGAGTCCTAAAGTGTCCCTTCATCATGACAGGTGTCCCATCATCAGAGGGATTCGATGATTATGATAGTACATGTCAATGAAACAGCCGATTGACTCGATATGATACGCATAAGGACAACAAGAAGAGTCACCAATTAACCTGTTTGACATGTTAACCCTTTCACGTTAGGGGTTTTAAAATTTGTTAAGGTGCTCATCATGTGTTATGTTATTAAAATTCTGTAAAGTCTGCAGGGAGAGGGTGCATTGGTTCCGCCATCAGCGTCACCCATCAACTGAGGTCCAGCTACATGTAAAGGAATGGGCAGCATGGGTCCATTCTAGAATGTCCCTTTGAGATCATATGACTAGGTTTGGATGCTAATTAGCTCCCAGAGGATGGGAAACTGATGCTTTCTCTTCAGACAGTTGTAAAGCAAATCAGATCCATAATTTAGAAGCCTAGCTATCTACTTTCATGTGAACACAAAAGGGTTAATGGGTGAAGAGCTTATCCCCAGAGATTGTTTACAAGCAGACAATCTTTGTTTGCTTTGCTCATAGTAAACATAAAACCACAGCCCAGTGCTTGAGGGGAGCTTGGGGGTGGGTTGGAGGTCAGGATAGGTATGATGAGTGTGTGTCTGTGTGTGCCTGCAAGCCTGTGTGCATGCATGTATGTGTGTGGTGTGTTTGTGTGTGTGTGTGTATGGGCAAGGGAGAAGAAGTGGGGTTGTGGAGAGAGACACCTACGCCATTGAGCTTCTATATATATCTATAGAGTTCAGCAGGACACATCAATTGGGGTGTGTGCTGTAGTGGCCAGGACAGCTATGATACTACATGTATACCTCTCTGCAGGTAGCAGATATAGATATTCTGCAGATGGGTTTTGTCTTTAGGAATCAGACAAACAAACTTTTGTTGCTGCTGCGTTTGCTCCTCACAGGGAGTGGACAGGAAAATGGCAACACACTGTCGCGTCTGCATTTTGCAGGTGTCCGCTGGCCACAGGTTATTTTGTGATAAATGTAATGAAAAGACTCTGGAAGTTCATAATTTTGAGTTGCAACCCTGCAAGGGTTGGATAGAAATAATGTAAGGACCTCAGACAAGGACTGAACCTGCAACCTTTGAGTTATCAAAGTTGCTAGAAGGCTGGTGGTGAGCATTCATTGCTGGTTACATAAGAAAGACTTCCCATTCATGCAAGTAAAACAAGAAGGGCAAAGCCCATACGACTCACATGCTTGACCTTGACCTTTATATGACCTTGAACTTCAGGTGACCTTCAAGGTCAAGGTCAAACAACTAAACCTACCAATGACATCATACACTAAGAAATGCTTTACAAATTTTTCCTACAAAATACATGTGACCTTGACCCAAGGTCAAGGTCATCAAAGGTCATGCAACACAAGCTGTTAATTCAAGACATATGAAGCACAATGGTGCTTATTGGCACTTTCTACCATGAGATATGGTCACTTTTAGTGGTTCACTACCCCATTTTGGGCACATTTCATAAGGGTCAAAGTGACCTTGACCTTGATGATATGTGACCAAATGTGTCTCATGATGAAAGTATAACATTTGCCCCACATAATTATTAAGTTTGAAACAGTTATCTTCCATAGTTCAGGGTCAAGGTCACTTCAAAATATGTATACAATCCAACTTTGAAGAGCTCCTGTGACCTTGACCTTGAAGCAAGGTCAACCAAACTGGTATCAAAAGATAGGGCTTACTTTGCCCTATATACCATATATAGGTGAGGTATCCAATCTCAAAAACTTTAGAGAAAATTGAGAAAATGTGAAAAATGACTGTTTTTTATACCACATTTATGGCCCCTGCGACCTTGACCTTGAAGCAAGGACAAGTCACTATGTATTTTTTTTTAGGCCTTGTCATCATACACCATCATGCCAAATTGGGTGTTGATAGACTTAATAGTCTCCGAGAAAAATCCAACGTTAAAGTTTTTCACGGACGCCCGGACGCCCGGACGGACGACACGGGTGAGTACATAGACTCACTTTTGCTTCGCATGTGAGTCAAAAAACAACAAGAAGGGCAAAGCCCATACGACTCACATGCTTGACCTTGACCTTTACATGACCTTGACTTTCAGGTGACCTTCAATGTCAAGGCCAATCAACTACACCTAGCAATGACATCATACACTTAACTAAGGAATGCTTTACACATTTTTCCTACCAAAATACATGTGGCCTTGACCCAAGGTCAAGGTCATTCAAGGTCATGCAACACAAAGCTGTTAATTCAAGACATAGGAAGCACAATGTGCTTATTGGCACTTTCTACCATGAGATATGGTCACTTTTAGTGGTGCACTACCCCATTTTGGTCACATTTCATTAGGGTCAAAGTGACCTTGACCTTGATGATATGTGATCAAATGTGTCTCATGATGAAAGTATAACATGTGCCCCACATAATTATTAAGTTTGAAACAGTTATCTTCCATAGTTCAGGGTCAAGGTCACTTCAAAATATGTATACAATCCAACTTTGAAGAGCTCCTGTGACCTTGACCTTGAAGCAAGGTCAACCAAACTGGTATCAAAAAATAGGGCTTACTTTGCCCTATATACCATGTATAGGTGAGGTATCCAATCTCAAAAACTTCAGAGAAAATTGAGAAAATGTGAAAAATGGCTGTTTTTTAGACAACATTTATGGCTCCTGCGACCTTGACCTTGAAGCAAGGTCAAGTCACTATGTATGTTTTTTGAGGCCTTGTCATTATACACCATCATGCCAAATTGGGTGTTGATAGACTTAATAGTCTCCGAGAAAAATCCAACGTTTAAGTTTTTTACGCCCAGACGGACGGACGACACGGGTGAGTACATAGACTCACTTTTGCTTCGCATGTGAGTCAAAAAGCTTTGATAAAGTAAATAAGTACTCCAGTACACTGAATAACATCTGAATCAACAAAACAGTTGGTGTAGATATTACAGCACAGTGTTGCAACTGGTACATCACAACTGTGATGGGTTTGAGAGGCCCAATAAACTGTCGAGTGTTGAAGCCATCCCAGCAGCCAGTTGCCTTTGGTTCCTCCTCTGCTTCACACAAGTCTCTTCCACTTGTTCTGAGGTGATGCCTGTTAGAGTTGCAATGGCTGTTGAGCATGGGTGTTGTCAATGTCCTTGTCAGTCCACAGCACACAATGGCTATGTAAGGTTAACTTCACACTCTTCAAAACATCATTTCATAAGTGTCCGCACAGCTATCATACCACTGCAGGTGCAGAGTACCAAAATATGCTACATAAGCAATACACATGCATTCATTTGCAAGATCTTATACTAAAATGAAAAAAACAAATTATTAAGAAGCACAACTTGTAAGCTGGTAATGTGACTTTGCTACATAGGAGAAAAGCGAAAAATAACTTTATAGAAACCTGTGCAGTCAAAGAAAGAAAACGAAAAGCCTGGGAGTAGAACTTAGGGAGGAATGGATTTTGGGAACTGAGGATGGCATTTCCCAGCCTGCAATGGAGGAAACATTGGCCATCACCAGAAAGCCAGAGGGAGCAGCTGATCAGCACTCTTCTAGATCACTAGCAAGGCTCTTTAGATGTACTTCACTCCGAAGCCTTTTGCCAAAAAGCAGTGGAACGGGAAACACTATTCTAGGACTAGACTGCTGCTCAGTGCTTGGGGGACAGAAAGGCTGGGCAGGTCACAAGACTCAGACACAGCACCAAAGTTAGGACAGGACGGCAGGCACTGCCACAGATCCCTTCATGCATGAGTGAGCCACTGGGGAGTGGTGGACAGACAGCCAGTGAGGCGAGAGGAAAGGTCATTGTGCAGCTGACAGACAAGACAAGGAAGCAAAGTGCCTACATGTCTGGGGGTTGACTATAATAGTTCCAGGTGGCACAGAGCTGTAGTCAGGAGCAACCAGCACCGCCAGCGGTGCAGTCTGACCACCCATCAGCGGACCTTCAGCAAAGAACACAGTGGCATCAGGCGTCTCCCCTTACTCCACTTTCCACTGGCAACACTTGCAGACCACCAAAAAACACTTGCTTTCACTGGCACCCTTGCACCTGTGCATACTATTTGCATGTGCAGCTCCAACAGATGCAGTTACACATATGCTCCCTCTCTTCTCTCTCTTACACATACAAGTATGCACATCCTAGCACACCCATAATGAATGCCTATAAAGGTACAGATGACTTGCTGTACTTAAATATACTAAGAATGGTTCATACATTTGAGAAATGCATATGGTACATACGTTCCAATGTGTATAGGATGACCAAATTTGTTTTCATGCGACAAATTGTTCATTACTATGAACTTGAGCTTGAAATTCAACAGTTTCAATACAGTCATTTTCATTAAAATGTTACATTCACATTGTTCAATGAAACAATGGTGTGACACAAATCTTACCAAAAAATTCCAAACACTACCATCACACAGGCAAAATGTCAACTGAGTATTTGAATGTTACTGACAAAACAAGTTAAAAAAATATATCAATGCATTTTATTTAATTATTTCCTGGGATTTATAAACTGCTGACAACATTTTCCAAGTATTTGCTGACACCAAATAATAAATATACATGTAGTCCATGCATATGCAACAAAATATTTCAAAAATTGAAATAAATTGAGAAAATTGCAAAATAGTGAATAGAAGTGTCATTTGCAAGCAAAATATGGTATCTACCTCATATCATGCAATCTCTAATGTTCATTTTAGTCTAGAGAATACAAGAGCTAGTTGTGATTGATACATTAGTTTGACTTGTCAGTCTAGTTTTAGTATACAAGAACAGCATATAGCCTACTTTTGTAAAAGCTGCATATCTGCAATGATCAGAGTAAAAGAAAGTACCAAGTGTGTTTTGTTCCAATGTATGCAGCCAGGAAAAGGGTTGAGACGATGAAAGTTTGACAGTAAGGCAGTTACTGCACGAGTCACCTGGGGAAAGCAAGCTAGCACCCTCTCCTACATAATGCAAACAAGACTGGACCACAGCAAGGAAATGACTACACCTACAACAACCAGATGGTGACATGACAATGAACACATGCACCCAGATGAATCCACAGCACAGCGTGACCATAACTGGCACAAGAATTAGCAAGAGACAGCCACTGGCACTCACTCAAAGCTGCAAACTAAACAGACAAAACCAAGCCAGAGCTGGGAAGGGGTGGGGTGGGGCTGGAAGGGCCCTGAGTAAACAGCAAGAGAAAGAGATAAAGAAATGCACAGCAGAGTGTGGCTTCCCCTTGCAAGGCTGAATTACCTGCGGCCAGCGGAGAAGGCCCCGCCGAGCTGCTTCGTGACAGGGGCGAGGCATCCGAGTGACTACTAGGTGGTGTGGAGGGCATAGGTGGGGGTCTCAGAGGGTGACTATCAAAACTGGCATTACCACATATAGAATCTGAAAAGTTAGTACAAGAAACTGCATTGGTTCTTGGGAGACCTGTGTGGAGAGCTCATGGACACATGCACTGGGAGTAAAAGTAGGGTGGAAGGTGCTGTGAATAGATCAGTCACACTTTCCAAGTTTTCTCCTCTTGAACACAAGATATTCTCTTTCTATAAAGTGTATACATGTCAGATGTTCTGTAACATCCAATGCCTCCCCATCAACAGGAACCTTTGATTTGTAAACTACATTGATATTCAGATCAATATTGCGAGATTCCCCTGATGATGATTTTGCCATAAACAACAATTCTAACATGTATACAAAAATATTTAGAGACAAACCATCACCAGACCAATAGGTGGATGTACAGGTAACCACTCAGATTCACTGATTAGACTACACATCTCACAGACATTAAGAAGTTTGTATTTCTGTTCATTATCTTCTGCCCAGTAGACACCAAAGCAAAACGGATTGTCAGCCACATAATGCAAGGTTTTTGAAAGTAGTTGAAGTGGTGCATAGAAAAATTAAACAAAAACATAACAAGCAGCTAACATTTTGGTAATCAGCACACCTATTACACAGGAAAATGTTTTCCAACCTCCACATAATAGCCATCAATCCCTAAAATGTCTCTGTGCCAGCACATCAATAAAGTTTTTTTCTCTTTTCTAGTCCCCCAACACAGAACAATTAACCAAGATGAGTCATATGATACATGATCTAACTTTCAACTAGGTGACGAGTGTGACATGGGCCATGTGTCTACCTGTTTTGTGCAGGCTGGTTTGCCGAAAGTTGATGCGGAGCATGTGCTGGTTGGGCACACCTGCGTAACTGTGGGACTTCTTGATGTGGGACTTGTTACGCAGGTTGCCATTGTCTGTGCCATAGCCACTGGAGTCTGTGGAGCTCCACTGCTTGGACCCCCCCAGGTCCTCCTTGCTGTTCAGCAGGCTGGATTTGCTCCTGTACAAAGCAGACAAATGTCAAAATCAAACACATGCACACCTTCCACAAAGTTACGCTGACTGGACTTGTTCATAAGTACAGATGCAGACATAAACAACCACATGCACCCAGGTTATTTTTAGCTGGCTGGACTTGCTCTTGAACAGACAGGCATTAACACTTTCACACACATGGGACATACACGTGGACACACCATGCATGGGCGCGCACACACACACACACACAGCCAGTAGTGCACTTCACATTGGACCAGCTTTATCACCAAAATCCCCAGCCTATTGAGCATCAATACTTGCTACTTAGCTATAAACCACAACTGGGAAACAAAGTGAAGCAGACAGAAACACTCAAAACAATTATCTCATGGCATTTTCTGTGGTCCTTGTCCCAATATTTTGTGATGAGGTGCACCTGTCACCGAGTGTGTTGTGCATCTACTGTGTTCATGTCCTGGGGTGCACCTATCACAAAGTAACACCATGCAATATTATGTTTCCCTTGTCAGGTTTTGACTGACGTAGATCCTGTCGGAACTATGTCAGAATAAAGGAGTCAACGGTTGAACGTTTCGGTAAATCTGTTCCCATCCATCCATTCCATCATTTAACAGAAGAACATTGCAGCCAAGGAGACCATTTCACCACCCGGGTCCAGAGGTTAAGAGCTTGTACCAACACCCAGTGAAGAGTGGAAAGTGACTCAACTTTGCCCTGGGTCTTATTTGACTCCAACCTTACCACCGACCACCACATTTGGCGCTGCAGAGCAGGGTTGAAGAGAGGCTACTTTACCACCAGACGCTGTTTAAATGGCGGCCGTTGCAGGAATGGAACATGCGTATGCCTGGACTCCTTCCGGGGCAACCACTGCGAATTTCTGATCGAGATGCTCCAGCAGATGGCCATCGTCCAAGACCCTATCATGGTCCCCAACAGACTGGAGTCCTCATCACGCATGGACCCTGGACTCAGGAACCTCCTCATCGCCCTTTTCATCACCGTCGTCGGATCCCTCATCATCGCTCTCGTCTTCTCGAAGGACCGCCTCAGGAGGATGGTGCGAAGCCGAGGCAGTGACACGCTGCAGGAGGAGGAGGAGGAGGGCGACGTGGAGATGACGATGGAGAGCATGCCTCTGGGCATGGGCTCGGTCAACATACCAAGGCGCGCCCCATCAAAGGCAAGTCCCGCCAAGCCGCGAGTCACGGGCGCCAACTGCACCGCTAACGCCAGCAGTGCCGCCAAACACGACCCCACCACGGAGGTTGCCATGCCTGCCGCCCTTGTTGATGGCATTTATTCCAGCTCCGTCGACCCCGACGGTGAAGTTTCCCTCATCGACATCAAAGACATCGACATTGAAATCGCTGCCTCTGCTGCCGTTGACGAAACTTGTGCCGCAGAATTTTGGAAGTGGATGCCGAAACGAGTTTCTTGATCAGTGGCATCACTGCCGCCAAGGGAGATAACTAGGCACGCTTTGCCTGTAGGAGCTTGACGACATTGGGTCTAAAGGAAGGAATGGGGGAGAGAGAGAGAGAGAGAGAGGTACTGGATCGAAGCGCGAGAAAATGGAAGCCTTTTACACTTCCAGTCATCTGCTTACCACTGTAGATGTTTGAACTTGTTCAGTTTCATGTGTTTTCACCTAAGGGAATGTGTGAACACTGAAAAACGTTTTGCCTTTTGGATCAGATCGTTCTGGCTTTGATGATTTCGTCCTTATTGTGGTCGAGCTTGATCCACTTGAGAAAGAAGTTTCTCAAACTGTTGCACTTTCAATCACCAGATAGAAGTAGCCGTACGCTGAGATTTTTATTGTGTTATTGACCCCACCACCAGTGCCTGACCCATCTGGACCCTCTTCCCCTGATGCAGTAACCGGGAGCAGTGAGAACCTACGTCGGAGCACCAGAACTACCGCTGGCATCCCACCAGTCCGTTTCCAAGACGCATACATGTTCTAGACATTGTATAGTTGTGTTTTGTTGTTGTGCTTAACACTTGAAGTGTCCACCTGCCCCAGAGTTGAGGAAGCCAAAAAGAGGATTGAATGAGACCGTCAGATCACGAGTGCCTGTCAAATTCAGCCTATGATCCTGAATGTGTGATCTCATGTCAGACAACATTGTCAGTGTTTATTTATGTTTTGCTAGATTTATTGATTTCAGATGTACTTTGGGCCCTGATAATCGTCAGCCTTAGTCACATTTGTTGGTCAAATACCAGTCTTTGAACATAACGAGCGAGTATTATTTTTTTTCTTGTACGTCATGGTGGAATGTACCTTTGAATTTGGTCAAATACCTGCCTCGGATTCATTCTAGTGAAAGGTCACTCCATGACCTGTGTATTTTGTTGTTTCAATCAGTGCGGACACTGATTCAATTTCACTGGGGGGCATGATGAGGTGCACCTGTCACCGAGTGTGTTGTGCATCTACTGTGTTCATGTCGTGGGGTGCACCTATCACAAAGTAACACCATGCAATATTATGTTTCCCTTGTCAGGTTTTGACTGACGTAGTTCCTGTCGGAACTATGACGTCAGAATAAAGGAGTCAACGGTTGAACGTTTCGGTAAATCTGTTCCCATCCATCCATTCCATCATTTAACAGAAGAACATTGCAGCCAAGGACACCATTTCACCACCCGGGTCCAGAGGTTAAGAGCTTGTACCAACACCCAGTGAAGAGTGGAAAGTGTCTCAACTTCGCCCTGCATCTTATTTGACTCCAACCTTTCCACCGTCCATCACAATTTCATACAATTTCTTTCAAGCATACAGCCAAACTTATCAGCGAGCTATGCTGCAGAGTGCTAGTTAAGAAATATGTACTTAACAGGACACTAGCTACAGTCACAAATGGGTCTATGGTGGAGATGAACTCTGTTTACTTGTCAAGACAGCTGTGTGACATGCCCTGTACTGTGTGAATGAATAAGCTCAGTCTTATTGCACCTTGCACCGAGAGTTTTACACTGTCTTACCTTGACACAGTTGTGACAGGGATAACATCTTCATCTATCTGACTCTGAAAGGTAAAAAGTAGAGGTATTGAAAAATTTATGGTGAGATTTAATTTTGAATTGTAAGGTATTTAAATCACAATACAATACAAAAAGCAAACAATCATGCAGGTCAAAGTCAGAGGTAGTCATAGTAACAACGAAGATCACTGCAAACACTATCGCAAAGTTGCTTCCTCATATCACCATCTCCAACACACAGGTCTAAAGATCAAACTCTGACTTATCTAGAATATTTCAGCAACTGCACAAAAAATGCCTTTCTGGATATTGCGCAGCATTTGGAAGTCATGCTCTGATGCTCACTACAGAGATTTTCACAATTACCAAGCATATCACAGTGATGGGACAGCATTCATGCCCACTTACGAGCATTTGAAAAACTATAGACCTTCAAGAATAGACAAAACAAAATAAAACAAAATAAAATGGCTTACCTCTCCATTACTAAATATTCTAGCTCTGGTTTCATCATAACTCCTCTGCCTCTCTTCTAAGGATTTGGCACGACTTGCTGCTTCTAGTTTGGCACGTTCTAGTCCCATGCTCTGCAAAAAGGGAAATCAACAAGCATGTGAGAAAAAAGCAGCCCACACAAGCCAAGACCTACAAGTCCACTCTGTAACTCTATGACTATCAAAGCAAGCCGTGAGGTTGGGGATGAAAGAAGGAAGGAAAAAAGAACATGTAGAGCAGGTGACAAATACTACATTTAAAAGAATACATGGCAAACATGAAAATACAAAAAACAGGAATGTGCAGTCATGCAATATTATATGTGATGTTTCTCCATTACCTTCATTCGACATTAAATATATTTTCATTAAACATAGCCTTGCTATAGTAAATTGGAAGGTTAAGGATTTTGTCCTTGCCTGGGTCTTGAAACTTTCAGTATCCTACATTCTCTGGGAATTTTGCTCTTTGCAAGCTATTTCCCATTCTCTTGGTAATCAAGGTGACAACAATCAACTTGCAATCCACACATAAGTACACTCCATTCATAACAAGAAATTTCTGATTACTGAAAGAGTACTTACTACTTAAAAAAAAATGCAAGTTTCAATTTAGTGTGCTAGCTGTTCTGCTGAGCATTCATAATGGCGAAAAGTAGCAGCAAAGCTAATTTATGTACTATTTGCCCCTATCATGCCGAGCTTCAGTGAGATTCCCATATTTGTTCATCAATCTGTTAGATCACACCCAAGCACTGTCACAGAGGCAGACACTAATCCCTACAACTAAGCTGCAATTATGAAAGTTCAAAACACACACCTCTTTTTCATCCAGACTCTTCTCCTTTCGCTTCAGTACTTGCTTGACGTGATGACCTTCATTCTTCTGTATGTAGTCTTCAAACCGAAAATCAGGTCTGAAAGTGAAACAATAATGCATCTGCAAGATAGAGGAGATACATATCAACTATAGTAAGCAACTATAAAATGCGCTGTGTGTGTGTATATATATATATATATATATATATATATATATATATATATATATATATATATATATATGTTGTTGTTGTTGGCATCCGTCAGTCTCGTGAGACCATGGAGTGTGCGCCAGGTTTGGTCAGTCCGGGGTTGAGCGGCAGCGTACTCTGTGGCTGTAGAGCCCGATCCTTGAGCCACATGCTCTGTTGCACTTGTCGCAAGTGAAGTCTTGGCGTGGCTCTGTAGATGCCGACGCTATCCTCTGTCGTCTGTGCTCTCTCCTCTCCTCCCACTGCTCCCGTCTCTTCTCGCTGGCCTGGATGCCAGTCTTGACGGCATGTCTCCAGCTGCTAATATATATATATATATATATATATATATATATATATGTTTCAAAGTAGACCATCTGTTGTGTCTGACTATTGATCATGGCCCTGTAGTTGTTGCTCGGTTGTAGACTGCTGTAGCTGTGCAGTCCAATCCTGGAGTGGCCATCTTAGTCGCAGCTGGTGCCATTCTGGTGAATCCTATCGTCTTGATCCTGGCTTTATTCCTCCTGCACCTGGAGTCCCATCAACCCCCAACCCTGCTCCCCCCCGACAGTTTGTGGAAACCATGTCTCCAACTGGTGCAGTCTCTGGCAATGTCCTCCAAAACTCAGGTGCCAATACCAAGTGCTTTTAACCTTTAGAGCGCCGCCGGCGCATTGATTCGCCACAGCGTACATTCCCCAGACGTCCGCCGGCGCATCAGTGTGCCGAGCGATAGTGACGTGCTCTGTTGACTTGCCTAACGCTGCCTTCGAGTCATGCTGTTCTAAAAATATCACAGTCATGTGCAGTGATCACGTGGCAGCGAGATCCGCCATTTTGGCGATCGAGATAACGTGCGGCGAATTTTCTGCGAATTTTTTTTCACGAAGTTTGTCTTCGTCGTTTGTGAAAGGGACTTTTTTATTTGCCAGTATGGCGACTGACGAAGAAGTTGAAGTGCTTGTGGAGTTATTTTTCAATTCTGACTCTCAGAATATGAATTCGAAGGCTTTACTGACATTGATGTGATGGGAGATATATCATAGAGAGCAAGCACGTGCTTTGACCGATCGATGTGTTGTGGTCTGTAGATCGACAGGAGGAGCGGAAGCTTGATTCAGATGAAAATGACTCGGCTGACTTCCCTAGTCTAAGTAATTGTAGGATTTTTTGTTTTGTTTTACACTAAAACATTTTCAGATGTATTTCCAAGTAATCAAAAGCTGTTGTATTCTTGAATCAATAGAGCAGTGTAGGAAAACACAGTGCTGCTACCGATGGCGATGTGTTGTGGTCTGTAGATCGAGAGTCCTGAGCGAAAGCTTGATTCAGATGAAAATGACACGGCTGACTTCTCTAGCGTAAGTAATTGTAGGATTTTTTGTTTTGTTTTAGTTTTACCCTAAAACATTTTCAGATGTATCTCCATTACTTGGAGACTATGCACTTTTGCATTTTCATCAAAAGCTGTTGTATTCTTAAATAAATAGAGCAGTGTAGGAAAACACAGTGAATTTGTTTGTTTTTTGTTGTTGTCTGTGTTCCATGATTTTTTAGCAGCCAAAAAAAAACATTATATGGCATTTTCATTAATTGCACCATGTAGGCCATCCATTTTTCTACTCACCCTCCAAAAATCTACTTCAAAGCTTGAATAGGTAATAAATGATGATTTTTAAAGTAAACATCGTGTCGAATTTGACCACACATAAAAAAATCGTGGCTCTGGGGTAAAGCAATGACGAAAATTGGCGGCGCTCTAAAGGTTAATAATAAATCTTTAGTTCATCCCCTTTTATCAGCAGAGATTTTTCTTGGAGAATTTCACCTCCGGTCACTGCTGTGCAGTGCCCAGTAATCAATTAACTCCTTGGTAGGAGAGACAAAGCAGGTGAAGCACCTTGCCAAAGGACACAACTCTAGGGGGCCTGCAGCTTTGAATGCTGCCACTGCTAACCATGAGCAACAGCAACTTTAACCACAGGCCCAGGCCCTACTTGCAAAAATCCTTGTACCAAAGCTGTGAACAGCCAGCTAATCTCTCGCCTGTCGAAAGTTTGCCATATAGGAGGTCGTTTGGGAATCATTTGATGCATATGCCCCAGCCAGCAAAGTCCACATTGTCTAAGAATCAAATAATTCAATAAGAATTACATTTTAGAATATATCTTAGTCTGCACATTTTAACCATTCCTTAACTTGGAATCGAGTGAGTGAGTGTGAGTGTGTGCACATGCATTTGTGCACGCATGTGTGTTTGGTTCAAAACTATTTGTTGTCATTTTGAGGAAAAAGGTAAAAGAACTCACATTCTTGTAATCTTAGTCTTGGACACAATGACAGCTTTTCCACTTTGGTCCACATTGTGGTCGAGGCCAAAGAAGGCAGCGATTCGATGTACCAGCATTCTGTCATATGATGACATTTCAGGCAACTGGAGGTACTGATGGCTGCAAGACAGATCAGATGCCAATTAAAAATACCATAAATGCATGCAGGCACATATTTATGCATTAAAAGAATTATATATTCACACTCAAACGCATGCACGCGCACACACACACACACACACACACACATTGCCAAATACACACATGCAGGCTCACACAGAAAATTGTGCAAGGATGGCATAAAAATAAACAGCATCCATATATAGCAAAAACATACATTTGTATCAGTCTTGCAATCACTGGCATCTACTATCCATTATGTAACAAGAATTATTACTGAACACACCTTGGCTCATCTATGAATTTCTTGAAGTCTTTTTCAAGTTGCTGGAGCATCTTTCTGTCTTTGGTGGACTTGTTGAGGGTTTTCTTTATGAACTCCTCCAAGTCGATGCCAGTGTTGTCCTTGTACTGGGCATCCAGACTCGACCCTGGCAATGCAGATGCATACACATGTCTAGCAACCCCCCTAGACATCAAGTCTGGCAATGCAGATGCATACACATGTCTAGCAACCCCCCTAGACATCAAGTCTGGCAATGCAGATGCATACACATGTCTAGCAACCCCCCTAGACATCAAGTCTGCTTGTAAGAAACCACTGTCAGGATCAATGAAAATACTGGAGGATCTTTTCACAACTTGATTACAGCATCTAATGTCCACTTCAGCCAGTCTACCGAGTACAAATGGTGTCTATATCAAACTGAGAAACCAATCATCCATAAAAATAAAGAAAGATCACAGAAGAAACAAAAAGTCGCTTATAAAATGTCTCCAACAAATATACATTATACAATGTAGAAATGGTGTCCTTCCAAGGAAACTAATAATATCAATAGACCATGTCTGCTAATAACTACAAGTCCTGAGGTAAACTACTTGACAACAATCCAAGGGAGGTAACAAGTTGCATACCTCGTGAAAGACTGGACAGGGTTCCAGCTTCAGAACTACTGGATTCGCACTTCTCCAGCTTTTTCCCACGTGGCTCCTGAAACGAGACCCACATATAAATTGATTCAGTCACTTTCATTATAATGTCAGGTTTTTTTAATCACATTAGTGCTTTCCCGTTACAACAAGACACTCTACAACTGCCAATACTAATACTGCATCACTACTACCCCTGCATCTGCAACAACTGCTGTCCCCACTACCATTATGGTCAATGATCCTTTATTTCTAGGCCTTGACATGCACAGCAGTTACAAGTGCATCATCTGACTGAAAATCCTTGCATCAAATCTTGGACCTTAATAATAATAATAATAATAATAATAATAATAATAATAATAATAATAATAATATAGTTTATTTACGCACATACCTTCCCTTGACAGGCAAGCTTGTGGCGTTTACAATCCAAAGAATCAACACTCATACAACCGCTCAACACTACATTCCCACAAAAACTCACACACTACACACATAGACAAAACAAAAACTTAAGTCCAATAGAACAAACTATACAATATACACAGCACTTGCAGGCAAGGTCAAGTAAGGCGAAGCAGCTCAGAGGGAAAGGCGGATCGGAAGAGGTGGGTCTTTAACTCACTGGCGTCGCATCGCCCGCATAGGGGCGATGTCAACAGAAAATTCCTGTACATTTTGCGAAAATGGCTGACAAACGCGTATCGGAGGTGCTTGAATGAGTTAGAGGAAGGATCTGACGATGAAGAAGCTGTTGTGAACCCCCTATCAGACAGTGATTTTGAAGAGACTGATGAAGTGTGAGATATTGCTGACGATCAGCTAGGTGAGACAGAAGATAGCAATGACAGCGATGATCAGCGCTCAATCGAAACACTGACTCGACGTGTCGGTCAACAACGTCGAAGTGCATCGCCTCAGCCCGGCACAAGCAGTCAGCTGTCAGCACCTCGTTGTATATAGTGATTTTTCTTTTTTAGGTGCCTTTTTTACATTGCAAATGCTATCAGAATATAGGTAAATATATTGGCATTGTTTTTGCATTTCAGATTTCTTTTTTTGAAGGCACCATTCCAGCATTTTTCAAATCTTGCAACTTGACTATTAATAAGAAAAAAACACACGACAAACACCAAATCTTGCAACTTGACTGACGATTTTTGAACTTTTCTTTTTTTGCTGATTACATGCATTATTTCAGTAGATATAACTCAAATCATGCACATTGAAACATTTTGATCATGATTTGTTTGAATTAAGTGAATAAATATTTTTTATTTGATATATAGCTTTTGTCATTATTTCATGGCTTTCTATTTTTGTTAGAGTTTTGAAAATGCTTGAAAAACCTACGATTCTGAAGATACGCTGCCTTTGTTGGCTGACAACTCCAGTGAGTTAAAGCACTTTTGAACTGGGGCAGAGTGTCAGAACGACGGACTGAGAGAGGCAGACTATTCCAGGTTACAGGTCCAATATAGGAGAAGGCACGCTGTCCTTGAGTTTTCTTGTTACGGCGGGGGACCTTAAGTATTCTAGAGTAAGCAGCTGAGCGTAGCGATCTGGAGGGCGTGTAGACTGTAAGAATTTCTGTAAGAGCGTGTGGTGCGGTGTTGTTGATGGCCTTGAAGCACGAAGTAGTGACTGAGCAAGCATAGCTCCTACATGGTAACTTGGTTTTTGTATTCTTGGAACTATTCAGACAATTGTGAACCTACACAAAAATCATGTTACATTATTTAAACAAGAAGGGCAAAGCCCATACGACTCACATGCTTGACCTTGACCTTTATATGACCTTGACCTTCAGGTGACCTTCAAGGTCAAACAACTAAACCTACCAATGACATCATACACTAAGAAATGCTTTACACATTTTTCCTACCAAAATACATGTGACCTTGACCCAAGGTCAAGGTCATCAAAGGTCATGCAACACAAAGCTGTTAATTCAAGACATAGGAAGCACAATGGTGATTATTAGCACTTTCTACCATGAGATATGGTCACTTTTAGTGGTTCACTACCCCATTTTGGTCACATTCATAAGGGTCAAAGTGACCTTGACCTTGATGATATGTGACCAAATGTGTCTCATGATGAAAGTATAACATGTGCCCCACATAATTATTAAGTTTGAAACAGTTATCTTCCATAGTTCAGGGTCAGGGTCACTTCAAAATATGTATACAATCCAACTTTGAAGAGCTCCTGTGACCTTGACCTTGAAACAAGGTCAACCAAACTGGTATCAAAAGATATGGATTACTTTGCCCTATATACCATATATAGGTCAGGCATCCAATCTCAAAAACTTCAGAGAAAATTGAGAAAATGTGAAAAATGACTGTTTTTTAGACAACATTTATGGCCCCTGCGACCTTGACCTTGAAGCAAGGTTAAGTCACTATGTATGTTTTTTGAGGCCTTGTCATCATACACCATCATGCCACATTTGGTATTGATAGACTTAATAGTCTCCGAGAAAAATCCAACGTTAAAGTTTTCGGACGCCCGGACCAGACGCCCGGACGGACGAAAAGGGTGAGTACATAGACTCACTTTTGCTTCGCATGTGAGTCAAAAATGCCTGTGATGCAACTCCTCAAACAATGTGGTTTCACTTCAGTTACAGAACTGGACTTTCCTGCACTTACAACACAAATTGACTCAGTCTCTCAACAATCACTTCAAAGAGTAATACACAGCCACCCTTTTGCTTCATACAGTTCTGCACAATGCGTATAGAGTTTAGTGTTACCAGGTCACAGTGTCCATCCTTGCTGTTGACAGCGCCATCAGGGACTGCCAGGGTGCTGACATCCACTGGGGTACCGGGTTCTTCACAGACCGCCTTCTCTCGCACCAGCTGCTTAGGTTTGGGTAGAGCCTGCACAAGCAACATGTCACTGTCATATCATTTCTACACACACACACACACACACACACACACACACACACACACACACACACACACACACACACACACACACACACACAGAGTTTACAAACAAGCAGTTGGATAGAGCTTGCACAAGCAACATCAGTCACTGTCATATCATTTCTACACATACAAACACACACACACGTGCACAAACACACACACACACACACACACACACACACACACACACGTGCACAAACACACACACACACACACACACACACACATACACACACAGTTTACAAACAAGCCGTTGGGTAGAGCTTGCACAAGCAACATCAGTCACTGTCATATCATTTCTATGCATACAAACACACACACACACACACGTGCACAAACACACACACACACACATACACACACAGTTTACAAACAAGCAGTTGGGTAGAGCTTGCACAAGCAACATCAGTCACTGTCATATCATTTCTATGCATACAAACAAACACACACATGCGCACAAAAACATACACACACCATGTACACACACTTTACAAACAAACAGTTGGAAAGAGCCTGCACAAGCAACATCATTGTTATATCATTCCTACACCCACACACCCACACCCACACACACACACACACACACACACACCTCATACACAAGAAAAGACATATCCCTGTGCTGACCTGAACATGATTAGGGGTTTTTGCCTCAGAGTTATCACTGTCATTGGGGGATGCCAAATCTTCAGAACTCGTTGAGGACTGGGCCTGAGGTGTTTCAGCTGAAATAGATGCATAAAAATACTCATTTCCATTCTTTTGACTGTGGCAGAGTTGTTTCTCCTCTTTCTGCACATCAAATCTGAGTCTGCTGGACTTATGATGATAACATTTTACTTTGAAAGAGTACTAATCCTAAAATAAATCAGCTCCAAGTTTTAAAAAGGGACTGGACTGATGGTGTCTGATCTCAACAATTTTATCACATATTTCACAGCAACATTTCAACTGTCAACTTCTGCAGTTAACACACAGTGTGCCTTGACAGAAGGGCATGAGCTGGTGGCTGACAAAGTTGTCAATAAGTGGTTTCATTAAAAGAACTCACTAGCTGTGATAGTGAGGTCTGACACATCAGAATTGGGGCTGCCTTCAGCCTCTTCCTCTTCCTCCACTTCGGTCTGCTTCAACAGTGGTGTCTTCCCTGGCCGTCGTTCTGTCTCGGCCATTGTCATTGAAGCTGCAACCAAACACAGTATTCAGAGACTCAGTTTTGCAACAACAGTTACAAAGCAAGGTACATACACTGAATAGCTAGACACCTATCTCCCCTGTGTTGGATCATCTTGTCTCTGTAAATTGTAATGAGACAGTCCATTTCCGAATTTCAGTCAAGCAAATGAATTTTTAAAAATCATGCGCAGTATGGTTCTCCACACAGCCAAGTACAATTAGACTGAAGATGCAAAATATCCTCATGACCAAGCAGGCATGCCAAGCAATCTTCAAATATCATGAAGATATCCCAGGATGCAAAAAACTGTGTTGAAAATCATACTCATAGTAAGCTTCATCAAGCTGTTGTTCACTCACTCAGTATCACTGAACTAGAGAGAAACAAGGCATTCCACAATGCCCATTTGAAACAAAACGAATTACCCCACACTCCACTGTACACAAGGCCAAACCCAGTAAAGCAATGTCTTCAATCTGACCCAAGGTTCCTAACCACTTTACCTACCATTCCTTTCCCTTCCAACTGCATTAATTATTTACAGCATACACAAGCAAGTCAATGCAGCAATTGGCAGCCTTAGCATCACTGGCCATGGGTCTTCTTCAATGTGCCATGCACTGATAGCCCGTGCTTTCTTTAAAGAAATCCTTATCCCTCTTTTCACCTTTGGCAGTGTGTTCCCTGAAACCCTTGTCTACCAGACCCTAGGCAAATCTAAATGTAATAATGCTCTTAATCAGTCCATCATTTCCTAGCATGACTGTCAATACTAACTCTAGAGTCTTTACCACAAGCCCTGTGAGACACTCAAGCTATCATTTCACAAAGGCATTAAAAGGATTATAGAGAAAATGGCTTAAGTATCAATTGAGCAATAATATGCAGATGCAAAAACAACTGGCACATCCTTATTTACAATGAGCAACATAACTGGGTCTTCCAATCCAAGATGAACATGTATACTAAATGTCACATGAATAAGCAGTCAAATTATCCTTGGCTAACACAGAAACCAGAAGCACACTTGCTGACAATGGTCTATCTTAGGGCTATGGATGTCCTGCTCACAGATGACTAGAAATGGCCAAGGTGCAATACCCAAACAACTGCAACAATCCTAGGGAAAGGCAGCTGTCATGGTGTGGGGGCTCCAACCAGCATGATGGTGGGTGGCAAAAATAAATCACAAACACAAAACTTGCTGTGGCAAGACCACAGCAGCCACAGGCTGATCAATACTCACTGCACTGCCTAATTAAGTCCAGGTAGCAAGTTTCCTCAACACTTCCAGTGGTACTAGTGTACCCAGACAGGATTTTTTGTTACCATACTACTAGTACTAATACTACTATGCATGTTGCAACTGGCCCTCTACTTTAGCTACTGCTGCTGATGACAACCCATGTAGAAGTTCTGGTCAATACTTGACAGACAAGCACCAAGGGCAGAACAGTGAGGGCCATCCAGCAGACACAGCTGCTCAGTGGTGGGTGGTTGCTGTGGGCGCTGCCTCGCCAGACACTGCTTCCAGGCCAAGGCAAGACAGGCAGTGAGAAGAAGGCAGTGAGTACTGAGTGGATGTCACTACCTTCCTCCCAGACAGCCAGGCTTGGATAGGCAGCCATCCTCACTAAGCCTGGCCCTCCTGTGTCATGGACAGACTCCACCCCCTCCCTGTCCTCTACCTTCCTCTTCAACCCCCTCCCCCACCTCCAATCATTATATCTCCACCTTGCAACCCAACCCCATCTCCTGCTGTCCTATCCTTTCCCCTACCCTCTTCCACCCTATTTCCCCCAAAGCTCAATCCAATGGACTCACTCTACAAACTCTACAGGCTCACTCTAAAGTCTCTCCCCCCCCCCCCCCCCCCCCCCCCCCCCCCCCCCCCCCCCCCCCCGGATGACTGTATCCTGTTCCTAAACACACACATGCACACACATACAATGCATGCATGCACACACACACTCACTCACACACACACACACTCTCACACACACACACTCTCACACTCCTGTTTACCAAAAAGCAATCCAAAGCAATCCAGGACAAACTGGGCAAGGCTCAATGTGAAAATTTGGGGACATTTTGGGTGTGGCACCCTGAATTGTTACTGCTCGCCCCATGAATGGCATGGCTCCAACCTGAACAAAGCTGATCGTGGCAAGGTTGACTGGGATTTTACATCCTGCGGTCTCCACCTCACCTCAACAGACACACTGATCTGGTGTAGGTCATGCACAATGAAGTCAACTAAAACCAGCCTGGCAACACAGATACGTCTGCATGCTTCACTTCCAGTGTGGAAAAAATTAATTATAAATGTGTGCCGAGGGTTCACATTAATAACTAATGTGCAGTAAGATCTATGAAACATTGAAAGGTAAAGAAAACACTGGGTTGGGCTTTGCTGGTTACCTGGCTGCCCATCTCTCAGAGTACTAAATTGTGTATATTATTATTAAGGACTAAAGAGGCAATCTCTTAATGCTATTCTGCTATAGATAGGCTATCATTACATCGGACATCTCTTCAACCAAACTACCAATGTGTCTGTAAACTTATTGTCATATCTTGGTTGAAAAACAACACTGCAACAGTGCAAGAGGACACAGTTGTGGGAGATGAGACCTACATCTCCTGATAGGAAATGATGGGTGGGATTAAAAAAAAAGTAAAATTGTTATAAGGGGAGCTAGACAGAGGAATGCAAAAACAGTTTTAAACAGAAAACCTGAAATCCCCAGGGTGACAACTCAAATGGGTTTTTCTCCCTTGTCTCTTTAAAAAAACATTCCAGATGTACATGTATATCTGCTAACATTGGAGAAGTAAGTGCTCCAAGGGTGTTGTTCTGACTGAGCCATAAAAATGGGCAGCCAATTAAAAACCTCCAGTAGGACACAAGTACACTATGGTCCAGCTGTGTGAATGCAACACAAGTGAGCCCCTAGTGCTCAAGGTCAGAAGTATTACCAATGAGGATGGGGATATATATATATGGGGCTGCTACAAATGCATGAAAACATTTGGTCAAGCTGTTAACCTCTGGAATATATTATCTGGAATGTATCAGGTCCTTCTAAACATGAACCAGACATGTAACATTCTGCCGGGAACATCATAAGCATATCCATTACACCAAAATCATGCCTGGTCAGTAGCCATGTCAGTCCATTTTGACAGCTAATCACAAACATGCCATGTCATGCTTCATACTAAGCTATCAAGCCACACAAGTTCAAATAGCTTTCCTTCATATGTCTATTGTATTATGTCCAAACAAATGAAACATTTACTAATAAGACAACTCATTTCAACTACAGAAACAACTGATACCAGAAGTATTTAAATGTAACAGGGTGACAAAACTTTGCTGACTTTGCTTTCTGTCTGTCTGTCACCATGTGGTCAGTTCCACTGCCCACTCAGCACTGTTTTTCTTTCATTGCAAACATCCTCTCCAATTCCATTCCCACATCAGACTCTTGGACACAAATGCCTACTGAAGCCATACCCTCCCATGCCAGCCTCTCCTTCTTACACCTCCTTGCACTTGTATGCCTTAGTGCCACCACTCTGTTTCTTCTGGACATCTGGTCCCTCCCAAGTTCTTGGACAGCAGATGCCCACTCTGCCCCCCCCCCCCCCCTCTTCCCACGCATTCCTGGTACCACCCCCCATCCAGCACCCTCTCCATCCCATGCCAGCCTTTCTCTTGACCCCTCCCTGGAACCCAGTGTTTTCTGGTTTTATGGAATATATTGAGGTGACTGCTTGTGCTTAGAGTATAGTAGAGCAGAATAGAGTAGGGACTCATTGTTGCAGCTACTGAATAAATGGATGAAATGGGAATCCACTGACTCCATGTCCCTCTGTGCCTCTGCCGCCCAACACTTGGGAGGCAGGGGAAAAGTTCCCAAAACCTGCACCATAGCCCCAGCAACGTCAATGCTGGTGCCGCTACATAAAAGTATTTTAAAAGGTTCAAGGAAAAGAGAGGGATAGGAAAAAGGAGACACAAGGTTGTAGTGTAGGATGGTGGTGAAAGAGTAGCAATGTAATGTAACAGAGAAAAGGTAGATGGAATAATGGATGTCCAACATTTCTAAGTAATAGGCTTCACTAAGATCAGTGCTATGCATTCAACATGAAATATAGCCGAGATGTCTTAAAATTGACAGCAGAAATATGACTTGCAAGACCCATTCAAACACCCAGATCATCTCGGCCTACAGGAAAACCGACTACCCACCAAAATGAATGAGAAAAAGAGCAAATTACTGTGTTTTTGCTCATGGATACAAATAAATACAATAACATTTGATCTAAATATTATCCTTGCACACTATCTGTAGGTGCAGATAATGCTTCTGCATGTCATCATTGTTATGCTTAATAAGTTAGGAATGCCACATACACTATTCTCAACAGTCTGTAGATGTCTCACATCAGATCGAATCTTAGCCAAGTCGGGAGTAAAAAGAAAAAAAGAAAAGAAAATTGTAAACATTTCTTGAGAGATGGCATCTACAGTAAAAGTATGGGGATTCAAACAACCTGCTGTCAGAATGCGACAAACACAGCAAATGAGCAAATTTGTCATTCCAAACCTGCAAAACTTACCAAGAAAACATTAGTCCACAATTACGAATGTATCCCACCAACACTACAGTAACTTAGTGAGCCACCTTAAGTTTAAGTGAACACTAAAAATCTGACAAACAACAAGAGTTAGCAAGCAGTTCTGCCCTGAGAACGTAGCAAATCACAGTCGCACAATCGCAGGTTGAGTTAAACATTCGTCTAATTCTAATAAAAGCAAATGGGTTTCGACATTTTCACACCCGACGCCCAGCGAGCTGCACAACACTACATCAGTGCACTTGTCAACTTCATCAGACGAACCGCGGGTATATTGTGACGCAACATCATATAAATAATGTCGGAATCAAAAAGCATCTCCTTTACTTCACGCATGCAATCTACGAGACAATTCTTAACCTCTTCTAATAAGATTTAAAATGACGAAAGGGGTCTGCACGGATGCACACACTGAATTGATCGGCTGGACTCGTGAGTGTACACGCGACATCACACGAATATTACGAGGCCTCCTTTAAGGAGAAATGAACGAATATGAAAAATAAATTGAATAAATATTACTCACCTGAAGTTGATGTATCCCTCCCTCACAGGACTACACGCACAACGATGTGTTTAGAACGATCATTCGACGGCAGATGAGTAGTGAGAACTGTTTTGGGTTGTCGCAGATCGAAGAAATTGTGAACCCGAGTCCAAGTTCTCGGGTTATAACCTCTAACACCGATGAGCTGCGAGCTATATAAACCCTACAGTCAGGGAATACCCATGATAGTGATCACACAACACAACATATCTGCCGGCTATGATTCTGTGTAGGTACCTCAAATCAAAGATTTCTCAAGTGAGAATGGCCTATCCAGAAAAATGGCAGCACATCCAGGTGACGTCACAGGAAGTTCAACGCTGTTCGCTGTTCGGTGGGGGCGCTCTGCCTTTGCCGATAATGAATCCTTAACTGATGTCGAATGCATGGGCGCCCTTTTTCATCGCTTGCTTTTATTGATAAATTTTATTCGCAAATTTGATAGCATTATGGATATGTTGCATGGTGTCATTTCCTACCAGTTTTGCAGCGGATATTGAAGGACTCCGGGCGAAAAGCATTGGTATTCGCACGTGCTCTGGATGAGCGGACGAAGCTGTAATAAAATTTTGAGTGCTTCTCGCGCATGTCGTCTGTGCGAGGTTTGAAGTTTGTCCTGGTGACAACTCTTTCTATGTTTGTACTACACTCTACAGTATACACAACCATTCTTAAACAAAAACACGACCGTACTTGTCTAGTGGACTAGTGTTCTCTCATTCTCAGGGGCCAAAGTATCCAAATAAAAGGAACAAGGTGTGTGGGGAAGGATGCTGTATTTCATTTGGTGTCATCCCTACATGCATGACCGTACTAAACCAGAAGTGTTAGATAAAGTAGAAGCATTTGTAGCGTTAGGGGGGTGGGATGGGGGTGGGGGTGGCTGCTGCCTGTGCTTAATTGCAGGGATTTCTCTTAATTAACATTTCATTCTAAATAATTTCCATTGTCTCTGTGCAAGTTTTTCTGTTGAATTTTAAGAACCACAACCCTGCATTGTGAGAACCACAGCTTTCACAGAGACTTAATTAATAGCCCCATCTGGGTGATGATGATAATTAGCTTTTGCTTACACAATGCATTAAACGTTATGCAATGTAATTGGCAAGAGTATGGGTAACTATTACTATTAGGGTTTGGATATCATACTGTGTTCTGTCACTGTAGTGAAAAACTGAGGTGACCAGAAAGTTATATGAGGTTAAAATAGACTTGCTGCAAGTTAAAAGAATCATTAAAGCATCTGAAGAAATAAATGTAGTGAGGTATGATGCAGTATTTGTAGGGCATTGATATGTAAAATTGTTTAATGTCTAATTACACTTAAGATCAGCTTGACTGCACAAGTGTTCATGCATGTACACACAAAAAAGATGCAGAAAGTTCAGATTAGCTCAGACTGAGCATGGAAACCTTGTGTAAGGGTTATAGCTGACAGAGCAACGTACAGGGCATATGTGCATATCATAGTGTAAAGTGTGCAGTTTATTTTAGGTGCTACACAGGCATACATGCATAAACAAATTCCTTTTTATTGATAGGAAAGATACTATTGCATTCTTTAACTCGCTGAAGTTGCTTTGTCAGGCAAATCACAGCAGGGATGTTAGTTGGCTTTGAGTTCACATTGCTAGGAGTCAAAGATGACATTTAAAATTTGCTCATGTTAGCCATGGAATAGAACATTTGATACAACACCATGAGATTTGTAGTGATGTGATGCCAGTGCTGTCTATGGCCATGGCTAGATGTCTGGCAATGTAGGTTACATAGAATTCAAGGTGAACATCAAGGAAAGGGAAAGCTGTCAATATAATGCACTGACAGATAAAATGAAATGTTTACGGAAACCAATGATAAATGCAGATACTGTATATTCATGATCACCTGTACCTGTTTATGGTTATTGGTCATTCCTTCTCAAACTTTTTAGCAGCTCACACAGAAATGAGTCACTGTATTTGATAAGTGCTAAACTGCTGTGTGAAAATCATGATTATACATTGTTTGGACAAAGAGGTTTGGTAAAGATCTGATTATTGGAGATGCACATGATCAGCTTAATCTGTTTGTACAAACACCTTATTTCCCTGCAATAACCTTCAGAATTAGGCATTTAACCTATTAAAAACAAAACAACAAAACAACACCACCTATTCAGACCATTACTCCCTTGTTTGATATGATTTTAACCCAAGAGCCAGTCAATTCTGACATTGAATCCACACAAAGGAGTAAAGTTGTGCAGTAATATCACTTGCTGGAGTATGCTATGCATCAATGCTATAACATTTAAACTACAATAAAGTGGATGGTTGCCAGGGTCAGACTGACAAAATTGAAAGGCAAGTTGTTACAATCATTCCGACTAATTGTATTCTTTCTTTCTTAATCTTTTGGCTCTGAAATACGGCCCTTTTCAGGGCCAAAAGATTTAAGAAAGAAAGAATACAATTAGTCGGAATCATTGTCACGACTTCCCTTTCACACTTAAACTACACACACACACACACACACACACACACACACACACACACACACACACACACACACACACACACACACACACACACACACACACACACAGGCACACATGCAGGCACACACATGCACAGACATGGGTACACAAGCATACTCAAACACACACACACACACACACACACACACACACACACATACACACACACACAGCATGCTCACTGATCACATACATGCATACACACACACACACACACACACACACACACACACACACACACACACACCTTCATGCATCTCCTTGTCCATGCTATTCATTGAAAAGGCATGTGGACACATGGTGAAGATACAAGTTGAAATGGCTTACTAGTAGTGCACATTGGTATCCACACTCCAATCCCCGTACACTCTGAGGGCTAAATGGCAGAAACAGCAGAGAGGGCATACAAGCTTGTTGTATTTGGGTGAAGAGAAACACTGGAGAACTAGGCCTATCTGAAGGCAACCAGGGGACAGTCCGTTGTGTGTGGGAGACTAGTTCTTTAGCTTCCTACGTTTGGCACCCCCAGCCTGCACTTCGGCAGAGGTCATAGACCATCACAGAGTAACTGGCCATCTGAGACAACTGACGGGCACCTGAGTCTCTGATCCAGGTGTGAAAGCCACATATTTCACAGACCAAGCATACACAAAATAGCCAGATTGAGATATCCGTTTCTCGCCATTAAAGTTATAAGTAGTCAATAACTGACGTAGTTGAGAGGGTTCTCTCTCTCTCTCTCTCTCTCTCTCTCTCTCTCTCTCTCTCTCTCTCTCTCTCTCTCTCTCTCTCTCTCTCTCTCTCTCTCTATATATATATATATATATATATATATATATATATATATATATATATATATATATCTATCTCAGAGTAAATCAAAGCAGCACAGGTGGGCCTGCTAGAAGCTGCCTGCGCCCATTTGGGACGCCAGAGACTCTGAAATCTTATCTCTACAGTTTATCTGACTGTTGATATAGTGACGTCAAATCTGAAACGAGAACGTATTCCTTAAATCCACTCCATATTAGAAAATAATCCTAAATCTGCCTTTTTTCGATTCCAAAACAAAACAGAACAAAAACAAAAAGCCATGCTGACGTCATCAACAAGTAAGTGCATGAAGCACATCCCCTAAGCCGATCGTTCGCTAGCAAAGCCAATCAAAGGCTATAAAAGGACATCTTTTTGTTTCTTTGGAAGTGATTGCTGTAATCATATGCAACGTCCAGTCAAGTAGTTCTTGTTTCTTGCCTTAGCGTGGTAAGTCTGCTCGCCGGCGTGACGATCACATCTGATTGCCTCTAAAAAAACGCAACTTAGTCAACACTTTCCAAATGGATTGAATGGGAATTGATGACGCTCTGATGACTTCTACATGTAGGGGAAAGCTGAGCATTAAGCCCCAAGGGACAGTAGTGACCACTTCAATGAAAAAACAAACATAATTTCAGTTTTAGTTATCTTGTTTCCAAATTGAGTTTCAACCAATCAGAGTTTCTCTTGAGATAGACGTTTGGTTTAGGCCCAGTCGGAAAGTAGGTCAGTCACAGTGTGAGATTTTCTGACACCACCCTATAGCTGCCATGTTGAAAATCCGAAAAAACTTTGCCTCTTAGACCTCACTCACATCTAATTTTTATATGCACTTCGTGATCAACATTGGAACACAAGAACTGCATCAGTGCTTTCCTAAACCACCAAGGCAAGTGCATCAATTTCGTGATGTACTGTTTTGGCGATACATTTTTGCATAAACTTTAAGAGAAACTATGGCTTTTTCGGTGACCACTTTTATTCCTCCATAACAATGTTCGTTGAAGTTTGTTCTTAATGATAAGCTTGATGATATTTCAGCACAGACAGTTAAAACTTCCTGACCCGTTATTATCTTGAAGAAGAATGGGAAATAAAGCGCATGAGAATCAATTGAAATGTGGTGAGGCTTAAGCCCCACATATTAGCTTTTTGTTTCTAAAATGAGAATAGTTAGTCAACAAGACACAACCGGACTGATGAAATACAGATACAGCTCTTCTCTTTTCTACCATATACACTTATCCTGAAAATGTCAGTAAAATCAGTTGGTGCCCATTGCCCTTCAATTTTCTAAACTAGTTTCTGTAGCATTTGTCAGGACAACACTTTCTGCCAGAAGTATATACAAATCACTTGAAATAAATGAAAGTTATACACTTTGTTTGATGAATGGTATCACATGCAACTTGTTGGATTGCCCTACACTGTCAAACAGTGGAGATGGAAGGGTGGTAATGGTATGCTACGTTCTATGGGGTCTATTTCTTTTTATCAAAGGACTCAAGAAACCACAAGACTTTAAAACCTGAGGTAAATAGCCCTTATATGTAACCTCGAATAAAGTTTATAATTTGAAACAAATCTGCTTTATTTGCGAATCTGTGGTGGCGTTTTAAAAGCCAGTGGTGTCTACACTCTTTCGGACACAATTTCAAATACAATATAAGAGTTGCTGAACGATCTTCTCATTGCCAGGAACTACTGACCGCTGGGCTTTCAGTGTTACTCTAATAACACGGTCAAGGTTGGCCTTGAGCTGTTTGAGGTTACCAGTAGGGCATCAGGAGTGCATTATGTCATTTGGGACCTTGCCTCTGTGCATTGACAGAAAAATGTGCAGTATATTAATTTTTTTCTCCACCTGTGTGATTCTATGCATTCATAAGTTATTTTCTACGTTTTATGAGTAATAAAACGTACGAAAATATGTCTTTTAGGTTGGGGCCTAATGCATCGACCCCATGGGGCTTAATGCCCTGAAAGCATGAGGTACACAGTAAGAAATAAGAAATGTTAAAATATAGGCCTATAGTTTTGTGGTTACAAAATAGAAGTCAGTATGTTTCATTGGATACGAGTGTCCTGAAGTTGTTTAACCTGATTAGCTTAAAAAAAACATTTCTTCTCTAAATTATTAAAAATGAGGGTGCCAAATGCCCCGCTTTCCCCAATATAAAGATTTTACAAATGTTACCTGGTTAATTTCTCGTGGTCTTCCAAACTTTGATGTATAAAACAGCAAGTCATCTAGAATAAAAACATCTAGCGATTATCACTAAAACAAAGCTTATATAAGTCTGTAAACTATTCTTCATCCGACACAAATTCCATAAAGAGTCGAATCCACATTTTTTTAGAATGACGAACTTTCTGACAGTCATAATCAGCATTGCGCGTGTTGGGCTGCAAGTAGAATGTAACTGTGGCCTTGAAGCAGGGAAGGAGAGATCGAGGAGCTACTCGAGGCTTTCCGGAGTGTCAGCCTTCGTTTGCTTCACGTGTGTCAGGTCGTAAACTACCCATAGATATCTATGTAAACATCTATGAACCACCCAAGTCACTGGTGGTTGCTGGAATGGGAGAAGAATCAAGACTCCGTTTCCCATGTCATTCATCTATTGCGAGTCACGCAGGAAGACATGGTAGGTCTGGGCCACGTTGCATTGACGCAAAGTCATGCGAGGCATGGGCCAGTTTCAACATATGTCAATTTTTGATTTCTTTTACATTTGCTTCCACCATTTTGACACATGTTGACATCGTCCTATTCCTCGCAAGATCCTGCAAGTTAATTACTAGCGTAAGCAACGCACCTTCACCGACCTACATGATAAGCTATAAGAAGGGCGAAAATCGTGTCCGAAAGCTGCAAAACAAAGACAGGCTTACTGCACCTGCTTGATTTGACATCAGTGTTCTTCATGTCAATGCGACATCTTCACAATCATGTTCTGCTGCTACGTACCTCGTTTTCTTAAGGTTGGTTTGCTCATCTATATGGTTGTCAGTTTACGTGATGGACATCTCCTTGTGGGTTGGGGGTAAATATACATGCCGACCCACAGCGTCTCCCTACGCGATTCGTGCAATCGAGACTTGACTTGCTCTTACCCTAACCAGCTCTTGTGATTTTGAAGTTATTGAGTTATTGAGGCTGCAGAGGCTGAGAGGTATCAAAACTTCATTCTTTTTCATCATCATCATCATCATCATCATCATCATCATCATCATCATCATCATCATCATCATCATCATCATCATCATCGCTATCATCATCAACAACGTCATAGTCATCATCGTCATCGTCGTCGTCGTCATCATCATCTGGCACTGGCAGACGTTGCAATGTTCCTTCGTGGTTACAAGTAGGAGAAAATATTGCATGCAGCGCTCATGAATGAGAGGTGAAAAGAAAGTTCAAAGGCAAAACTGTTGTGTTTTTTTAATTGACATTCCTGCCAGGGAGCCGACACTATGCAGGAAAGAGGAAAAGTGTTAAGACCTCGGACTGGGGCCAAAGTCACTAGCTGGTCACGCAACTCCACAATCCCTTCAGCTTCGAACATTGCACCTCAATACAAGCCTAGCCGCGAGGAGAGGGCAAGCAAAGAAGCAAACCTCTCAAACATCGATCTAGTTATGTGCGAAAGACTTAGATATACTACAGGACAGAGCCATCGCCACTGTTAAAGGGGCGTGTGTGGGTGCATGGATGTGTGGGTTGTCATTGTCCAGAAAACCAGACCTTCGTCAAGAGAACCAAGTCAATTACTTCCATTACGCCTTCCCCATCCCAGCTCCCACTTCCTGCCCTCACCCCTCATCCTTCAAATCTTAGTTTTTAGCTCCACAGTCGGTACGTTCATCGGCATGCCCTTCTAGATCTAGATCACCTACATTTACAGCAAGCGAATAACCATGCAGGTCTGTCTGTCCACGCATGAAAATGATTCATCACGAGGCCAAGCGATATGGGAGAAAAATGCAAAGTGGTCCGAGATCCAGGCATGAATGATAGGTCTGCTTGTAAAACAGATACCTTTATCACTACCACACTCTTGAGACATGCACATACAAGACTACACACATTCCGAGCAGTATACAAATGAGGTCAGGTCACGAACGTGGTGGGGCTAAAATCATGGCATGTGTCTGCACTATCAGCTGTTCATGTGTCCTTGGCAGTGGTAACGCACACGTGACGACAGTCGGTGCAACTCGCGGAAGGAGAGCAGGGGACTCGACACTGTTTTTGGCGCGCTCTTCACAAAACAGACCAGTCCTACTGTACAGTAAGTACGGACATGGCACAACGTTAGATCTTACCGGTTGTTGATTTTTCCTCGAGCATGCAATCCTTTCACTGTAAATTTCGAGACGGAATTTTACCACCGAACGGAATACAAATTTCCGTCAGATACAACAATCCTTATATCTGGGAGCGAGTGTGTTGTGAGATCTGGTGAGACCCAGGCACAGTTGTAAACAAGAACCATGATGACGTACGCACGCGCCGTAAGCAGCTTTCTTCCGTGACGAGAGCGGCAGAAGCATGGGGAATCTTGCACTGCCGTATTAGTATCGTGTGATCTCTCCCACTCCGCTCTATCCAAGGGACGCCCGAAGCGTTTTGTAGACGGATCTAAATGCGAGCTGCGACATTTCAGTCTTTGTATCGAATGGCAGCGTCATACGATATTTGGCGAGGAAAAGCATAGGCCTATTTGGAATTTAAATTAGACATAAATATTTTCTTTGAATAATAATTTGTTTTCCGAAAATCTTTCTAAGAAGAGTAAGAGAAAAAATGTTGCTAATTTAGGCAGTCGCTGAATGCTTCGAAACAGGGCGATGTAGAACACGATAGCACTTGCTCAAACTTTGCCTTTCATGTTTTAGGAATTTTCATGTTCTGGGCAAACTTTAAATCTCTCTCTCTCTCTCTCTCTCTCTCTCTCTCTCTCTCTCTCTCTCTCTCTCTCTCTCTCTCTCTCTCTCTCTCTCTCACACACACACACACACACACACACACACGAACGTACGCACGCACGCTAGCACACACACGTTTGCAAGCGCAAGAGTGCTCACAAATCATGCTCGTTGCGCACACAGAAGATCTAAGAGGGGGGGGGGGATGAGGCGGGGGTGAGGGGTGGGCGTGTGTGTGTGCGTGTGTGTGTGTGTGTGTGTGTGTGTGTGTGGATTTCGAGGGGACGAGATCGGATGAATGTGGCCAGAAGCGGGTATCCTGTCAAAACTGCTGCCAACTCAAGTCACTCGCACAAAGCCATTTGTGCGCTCTTCCACCGTCATTGTCCATGCAATTAACCCTTTCCAGCACCGCCCATTGCGCGCATCCCCAGGCAATTGGCGAGCGTGTACTTTTCACGCAATTTCCAGCTGTCGTTACCGGGCAGCCATTCTTTTTAATAGACAAGCGGACACGTTGAGAAAGAAAGAGTGCGTACGCTCCGGGGAGAAAAACACCGCCGTGATAAAAGCGTGTTCGTGGGATGTGTGGAGGTCGGACAACCGATATCCCGAGTGATCGTTGTAGGAAACAGTTTTTGAGCAGTTCACAACATTTTCAATACCTCAGTAGGGTGCTGTTTGTCTCAGATTCCACTGTGGGTGGAGCGGTGCGAGGGGTGGATTGAAAGCGTTAGGGGCGAGTGCAGCCAAGTACATGAATAGGGGACAACTGTGTTGTGTCCATTTTCCCTCGTTATTTCGTATCTAATACAAACTCTTTGATACAGTTTCCGATGTTAAGTACAACTGTTTTCAAAAGCTTAATTATGGGAACAACAGCACGAAAGAACCAACGCGTAGTATTCATGGCTATGGTCAAACAAAGCGCCACAGAACTCGGAATCGCTTACACTGCCGGTGCTGATGTGACATCAGCATTATGACTTTTGACTGAGCGTGTAATTAGCCTTCCCTTCCTGTTTTGCAGTGCTACATTGCGTTTCGGTGCACCGTAGCGCTTCGTAGCATTTGCTATGTTCTACATGTCCACTTAAAAGGTCGCGTTCACCATGCATCAGTTTTCAATGGTGTTAGCCAGTTAGCTCACTGACACGATACGGGGCATTTGTGCCCATAGTTAAGTATTGATAATCAGACCTGGGTCATTTTATTTGTATTATTTGTTGTAAGAGATTTTTAACCTTGCAGATTCTCTCTCTCTCTCTCTCTCTCTCTCTCTCTCTCTCTCTCTCTCTCTCTCTCTCTCTCTCTCTCTCTCTCTCTCTCTCTCGCGCGCGCGCGCGCGCGCACACACACACACACACACACCTCGAAGACGAGGGCAGACAGGGTCCAAGACGGGCAGTACCCACCTGTTGAGCTCCCACTGACTACAGACGACCACGTCGTGTCTTCCTCGTGTCCAGAGTAGGATCTGGCCTCTGGCACGGCCATTCTGGCTGGAGGTTTTAACATCCTCTTGGATAGCAAGGATGAAACAAGCAAAAGATTGGCAAGCCTGTAGAAAAGACGTTCTCTCCTGGGGCGTAAGATTGAATGTCGACTTGATCCTTTTTCCGATGGAACTTGGCAAAATTCAGTTCTCTTTGCTTACTGCTTCTCACTGATTGGTGCGATTGTTCTAGTGAATGAGTTCTGCACTTTGGCCGATCGTACCGAATTCGAGTTCTCTTCAAGTTCAAAAAAGAACATCGATCAACGTTTCATAGAAACTTTTGTGTCCTTCAAAATGGCACCTGATTTAGACGAAAATCCCCAACAATACTTTACAATTGTCCGAACTATGCACCGATCAAAATTCAGTACTGATGATAGATACGTTGTCTTATACCTTCACGATCGTGGCGGAATCCGTCGCAACAACAAAACTCCGTGAGGACGTGTTCTGACAGACGATCGGCGCTCACTTTGGACAGGCGTAGGCAACAGTGGTTCGAGTTTTATGAGCGATTTTAACTGGGAATACAATGCGCCGTCTTGAACAACTTCACTTCGCCTGTCGACGTATTGGCGTCGCTCGCCTGGGGGATTTTAACAGATGTACGCAGCAGACCTAGAATTTCACAGACTTCTTACTGCTGTCGTTGGAAACAGCTGTGTGGGTCGATTTTTGTCCCAAGTTTAATCGCTATAGAGGGAGTTTGCAATGATCACAAACCTTAAAAATGCAAGTAGCATTAATTATTTTCAAGGCCTCGCAGAGCAATACACAAACTTCCTAGAAGAGAATCGCTGACAACTGTCTCATCTTGACCACACAGTGCAGATGATTTTGAAAATTTAAGTATCAGATGAGTTCGAGATGAACACTTTTCAAAAAGGCCGAAGACGATTGGCAATACAACCTGGGGGTAAGTCTTAATGAGTTCCAACTTGGGTGATGCCAGGTTGCATCAAGTATGTTCAAGGCCTCACCAAGCAGTATACAATGTTGCAGAGAGCAAACAGTCACCAACTGCCTCACTTTGGCGAGTGAGGGCAGATGATTTCAAACTCGGATGTCAGGTCAACCTGAGATGAGTACTTTTCAAAAAGGACTCAGCCAGGTTCTTGCAATCGTGCACATAGCTTGGATCTCAACGCTTGTGTCGCCGTATGACTCTTGCAGCTGTGTTCACAGCAAGTGATCTTGTCGCCGGAGAGCAGGCAGCAGTGCAAAGGAACGCTGGGGAATTCAAAAGTTGTCAGAGATCCGGACAACAGCGAAAGCTACAAGGAGAACACAATGCTGGAACGTCTCCACCGACCTGACCGCGGTGGGACGATACAAGTCAAACCAACCGAGACGAAGCAACGTTACGCCAGTCGGGTCATCGGAAAGGGTCTACTCGAGAAGACAGTCACGTGGGCTCACTGACCATGCACCGCTGACACCGACTGCCTGGCGGATGATACACAAGGTAGAGTGAACACGCTGGAAGAGAGTAATGCGCAGTTGGCTTGACGTTAGCAGACAGTCTCTACCCAGTGACGTAATAGTTTAGGGTCGGAAGACACAGACCAGATGACCACATCTCTTTCCTCCCTTCCAGCGCGTGGTCTGTCCCGGCACCGCTGTCAGCCTACGACCAGCGCCGTCTGCTCTCAGCAGCCTACGCTAGGTCTCTCATGGGCACACTGCAGAGCGTCACAACAGCTGTCGTTCGAAATGGGCCGCGGGCGTGCAAGTGGACTGCGACACCCGGAGCACAGACCTCGTGCAGGCATGACTGAGCTCACGTCGAAGTGAAAAACACCACGGAATAAACTCGCCAGAACAAAGATAAAGAGCACGTAGCAAGGGCTGATGAATAATCAGATAGCATATTAGACTCCAGTTGCATTTTTTTTTAATGATCGAATTGGTGCACTCTTCTCTTGCAATATCCTGTTGTACGGGGGTTCTCCTAGCTTGCGCTGGGAAGTCGAAGTTACAAACGCTGGTGGTTGTTTTCGATAAACTTTATTTACGCACTGGTCGATACACAGTGGTGACAGTAACAGTATCGTCGTACTCGCTTCACTCTATGCGCAGTGCCACAGAGGACTCATTCCTTACAAAGGAGGACTCATTTATCCTCTAGTTAAGCGCTCACCTTAACTCTGTCGTATCTGCTGCTCGTGTCTGTTCTATCTCTCTTGGCACAACAAGAGTTAAAGATGGCAGAAGCCGATGATTATGTTCAGTGTGGGGGTGATGCTGGTGCCTCCAAGACTGTGCCCAAGCAATGCTCAGCTCTGAGGAAGAACGACTTTGTGCTGCTGAAGGGCCAACCCTGCAAAATAGTGGGCATGTCTACCTCCAAGACTGGCAAACACGGCCATGCCAAGGTTCACCTGGTGGGTCTTCATGTCTTCACCAACAAGAAATACGAAGATATCTGCCCTTCCACCCACAACATGGAAGTGCCCGTCATCAAGCGTAGTGACCTACAGCTGGTGGATATAAGCAACGATGGATTTCTAACTGTGATGGATGACAGTGGTGAACAACATGAGGACATCAGGCTCCCCGAGAGTGATCTGGGCTCTGAAATCAAGAAGCGGTTTGAGGATGGCACGGAGATAATGGTGACTGTGACTGCCGCCATGGATGAGGAGTGCGTCAATGGCTGGAAGAACCAGACCAAGTAATCCTTGCACCTGGACCTGGCAGCCTTCTCTCTGGGCCTGCAGAGGGCTCCCGAGACGCTACTGGTGCCGCCAGGGGAGAGGCGAGCTGCTGTTGGTCAGACCAAGGTCCTGCTGCCTCTCCGCCTCTTGGATGCCGCCGCCACCTCGCTCCCTCATGTCCACTAGTAGGATGCTGGATTTGATCGCGATGGATTTATTATTTTTTAAAGAATGGTTTTGGATTACAACCCACAGTGACTTTACTGAAGCTTTTGGACCAGGAACAGATAGGTGTTGTTGCCTGTGCTTGAAGATGTCGTTGGGACTCCCTCGTGTACGGCTTGAACTCTTTCCAGAAAGAGACTGCGAGTACTGACAAGCAAGGAGTGATGTCACCTCAGGACTTGGAGGGACAACCTGATAGTGCTCTCACCTGTTGCTGTAATGTCACCATCTTCTTTTACAGAAATAAATGCCTTTAAATTTCATTCTTGCTTCATGCTGTTTCCACCTTCGTTGTTGACTGATATTTTGTGAAATTTCCCCCCCTTCCCCTATTGTATTTTGAAGTGGATTTTCCCCTTCCCGCTAGATTTTCTAGCAGTCCTCTGATTTCAATTTTAATACCAGCTGTTGATTTTCACATGAAGCCTGTTTTAGTTATGGAATGAGTTCCTTTTCTTCTACCCCCCCCCCCCCCCCCCCCATTTTATTTGTCTTTCCACCTTTGCTGAGACTTACATTTCCCACAAGTTCTGCACTGCATCTGGTTCAATCTGGGCAGGGAAAGCACATTTGGGGGCTCGTCTGACAGGCAACCATGGAGGACCGACGTCTGGATGCCGTGAGGAGGATCTGCTCGTCTGCACAGACCTTGATGGCTGTGGCCATGTTACTGCAGGAGCTGACTGCGATCGTCTTGAAGAAAATGAGAGAGGGAGAGGCAGGAGAGGAGAGATCTTTTCGTATGATCGAAAAATTAACGGAACCAAAACAAGCGACAAAGCCAGAAGTCAGCTTGTCGTTGGTACTGCGTCGAGAATTGAAGATCGACGGCGCTCTCGACGGGACAGAGGCGGGACTCAGTTTCATCAGCGTGATGAGACAGATTGAAGGAGCGCAGAAACGCGGCTACCCAGAACAGGAGATAATTGATGCTGTCATATCAGCGATGACACTGGGGCACCATCTTCGAAACTTCCTGGAAGTGTCTATCTCTCATCTGGAGGGAATCAAGTAATTTTTAAGACAGTATCTGCGCCAACCGTCAACAACAGAACTGTTTTCAAAACTCACACAGTCCGTACAGCTACCAAAATGAGAGCTCCACTGACTTTGTGCTGCAATTGATGGACTTACGTGAAAGAATGAAGCTTTCTTCTGCTGCTAAAGATACCGGGGTGTTCTACCCGCCATATTTAGTGGATCAGATGTTCAACAAGGCCATTTCGACGGGACTCAAGGACGTTTAATTGCGCTTGGAAGTACAAGAATTGATAAAAGAACAAAGCGGCGACGTCGATATCCTAGCACATGTGAACGCAATGGAGTCGCAGACACGTCTTGCTAGGGCCACTACGACGACTGTGGGGTCTTGTCTGTGAGGCACAGATGGCACAGCGCCGACACAAGTTGCGAACGGATTTGTGCCGACCGATGCAAAAGTACCGCTCACAGACTCGTCGGTACGTCTTCCGCCTTCCGAGGTGGCCAGCTGCTGGGTCGTCATGAAGCTGTCTCAGCGATTCCTCCTGCATGGCTCTCGGCAGAACAGGGAGAAGGTGGCAGGTTTCTTCCTTCTTGTCCATTCACTTTCTGTACAGCGCTCCATCCATCAGCTGCAGGGCATCCCACTGGGTCCAGTACGCCTTGGTGAAAGGGCTGGCATCGGCGACCTTCCTCCAGGGTGGGCGAACAGGCTTGTCCTCCATCCAGCGGATGATGATCTGCTGCAGGTCAGGGTCCTGTCTCTGTGCGGCTGCCAGAGGCGTCTCTTGAGCGGTGATCCGCCTCAACGCTCCCGAGGGCCACAGTGAAGCATTCCCTTCACCCACAAGACCCTTCAACTGCACGAGGTGCCCATCAATCAGCAGGAGGGACCGTCCCCAGTCTATCACGCCATTCTGAACACAGATATTCACTAGTCTCAGCCACGCTGAATGCTATCACGCAGCAATGCTTCTGCAGAAAATCTGTCCCCAAGATGACGTCATCTTCTACATCGGCGATCACGAAGGGGTGAGAAATAACAAGCTCACCGGCCTTCACCTTCACTGTCACGACGCCGTGCACAGGGATTGGTCTGTTTCTGACGTCAGTGAGCACCATCGCCAATTCCTCCATCCTCTTGAAGGGGCACAGACCAGTCTTTATCACAGAAACGGTCACTCCTGAGTCAATCAGCGCCTCGTAACGGTTACTGTCGATGTGAACCTCGATCGACGGTCCCACTCGGTCGACGCGCACGCTCTTGAGCCGGTGAAGGTTTTCCTGGGTGGTGGTGGCCTTCTCCTTCCTCTGTGGACAGCGGCGAGCGATGTGGCCTGACTTATTGCAGTTGTAACACTTGATATGTCCACGCTGTCCCTCCCGACAAGAGGAAAGGTTTCTGATCTTTACCAAATACTCCTCCATCAGGCATGGAAAGAACAGGGAGGAGAAAAGCGGAGGAAGGTGGTTGGATGGACGGGATGTCTCAGGGTTGTCCGGAGAGTGAAGTAACTGAGGCTGGGAAGTGAAGAGCTTTCCTGTATAGATGTATGGGGAAGGTCGAAGCAGTCTGCCTTAATTCACGTCTGTGTCTTCATCTCATTCCAGGAAATAGATGAACTATTTCAGTCAGGATGTTTGGAAACACACCAGTGAAGTCTGGTCTCCAAGCAGGGGAGGGGGGAGGGGGGATGGTGAAAGTAGGGGGAGGGGGGGTGGGGGTGGGGGGTGGGGGGCACTTTTGGTGGGAGGGAAGTCGCTGCAGGGGGATGGTGTGGGAATCCTGGCGAAAGTAATAAATATCTCCGTTTGCAACCACGCACGATGATCCCTGCGTTCCGTTGCACTCTGCGTCATCTCTGCTACGATGTAGTGGCCTCAAAAGTTTTGATTGGTTGATTTTATTTAATAACTTCAAAAGCCCATTTTCATTAAAAGTATAGGGTTTTGGAGGCCCTCTTTGAATACACGAATCCCCAAAATTATTTAACACTCAAATGTATCCCTCTTGATCAAAGAAACGACTTAATAAAAGCATTAGGGTCGAAAATCATTCATACACAATATTTGGTGGCAGAGGTCAACTTCCTGTCAAGGTCGCGCAGCAGCTAGAGCATCTCAGAAGGCGCTCTAACTGCTTCACACTAGAGTGCGCCACTTGATGTGCCTAGCAACGATGAAACTACAGAACCAGTAGCCGCATTCGATTGGTTCATACTAAACAGAACTAATTGGAAGTCACTCCACGGACTTGCACGGTAAGCATGCTTCAAACCACGGAGTTTACGTACCATGGAAGTGGCACGTGCCCATTGCTGTCCCATTTCGATGAAATGAACGTTTTCGTGCTCTCATCACCGTGGCAGAGTGGATTGTATGTCTTGGTTTGATATCTGTAGTAAACGTCGGCATTTATACCCATGCGTGTAACGAAGTAGCAGACGACACACATTTTGGGATTTCCTTGACCTTCCTCTATGACTGGTGATGGTTATCTCCCCTTTGTTATGAATGATTTTCGACCCTAATGCGTTTATGAAATTATCTATTCGATCAAGAGGGATATAATTGAATGTGAAATCATTAGGGGATTCGTGTATCCAAAGAGGGCCTCCAAAACTCTATACTTTTAATGGTGACATGATTTTAAAGTAATTAAAGAAACCGACCAATCGAAACTCCTGAGCCTGCTACATCGTAGCAGAGATGAAGCAGAGTGCAACGGAACGCAGGGGATTTGAATGAGATCACGTCTATATATAGTAACGGTGACCATCTGACTTTGGCATTGCTGAAGGTTGCAGTGATGCACACAGGTGAAAGTTCAGCTACTTGAGCTCCATTAAACTCGGTGACAGGCAACAGTTACCGAGGATCTTGTGGCACCAGAGACACTATAATACTATAGTATCTCTGGTGGCACAGGCATTCACCCGTATGGATCGAAGTAGCAGCCACGAAGAAAAGTGTTTACCCTTTCAAGTTTCCCTCTGGAGAACTCAAGTCTTACGCTAACCCCCCAACATTTTGAGACAGCTTCATGAGATGAAACATTCGGATCCGGTATTTACAGGCAGAAGCAGCAAAATGTATCTGAGCAAGTGTTATTTGGACTCATGATACATATTCATGTAAGTTGCATGAAGGGTTATGCTATCTTTAGCGATATGCTGGTGCAATGTTGATTATAATCAGCGGTTATGCTCTCGTATATGCGGGGTCGGGCAGTAGTGAAGTACACGTACAAATGCCGAAATCCTACCTTTATATACTTTATGCATAGACAATACATCGAAAGATTGTCGTTAACAAACAAAAAATGTCCATGCAGCCTCGTAGGAAATACTGGAACATTTTTTATCAACATACTAAGTACGGTGCTGGTCTGTGAGAATACGATGCAAGCTCTAAAGACAAGAACGCGGCAGGCGGTTGAGCGGTCAATCTTTTTACCGGAATCCACCGGAATCCACGGAATCCACCGGAATCCACAGGAATCCACCGGAATCCACCGCAATCAAGCGAGGATTCCGTGGATTTCGGTAAATAAAGAATTAAATGCCCAAATCCGCCGATTTCGGTATTTATTTACCGGAATACATTGGATTTCGGTATTTACAATCTAAACATCGATATCCGCGGATTTCGGTATTTTAAAAAGATGAAATTACCGAAATCCAAATGGATTTCGTGGCGATTTCGGACATTAAGGGGAGGTTCAACCTTTGAAATGAACTTTTGCATTATAGCATTTATCATTTTGATAACTAAATATACCAGAAGTATGTGTGGTATGGGGTCCATATAATGATTTTTACACAATTTGGTTGGGTCATGTGACCAATATGGCCGCCAAAATCTAAAAATAGATACATTCTAATTTTAAGGATAACTCAAGAAGTTTGGTACATTTTCACATGAAATTTTATTTACAAGTGCATAATACATTGAAAATGATGATAAACCACTGATATCAGACATAGATCATTTTTTGAGACAGTTGTGCATTTTACAAATTCAGTCATGCAATTTGACGCCACAAGAGAGCAAAATTTCACCTTTTTACCTTTAAAAAACAAAAAGCAAAAATGTTTCACACAATAAGTTTGGTTCATGTTATTTTTGAATGTATGTTACACCTCTGTGCAAAGTTTGCAGGCAATTGAAGAAAAACTGGCCTTGCAAGCTTTAAAATAAGACAGCAATCACACTGAAAAATTGCAAATTGAGAAAAACGCATTTAAAGAAAGGATGTACATGGACTGAGCTTCCCTCATCAGCTGGATGAATTGAATTCAGAGAGAATACCTGACAAATACTCAGTCACCACCTCCATATCTGTAGGACTCATCTCCTGCCCCCCCAGCAGCAGCAGCAGCCCTTGTTTCCTTCCTCTTTGCCTTTGCTTTTGGTATACTGAGAACAATCGAAGCCCTCACCCTTCCCAAATCCAGAGATCTGAACCCCTCTTCCATGTATCTGCCAACAGCTAGCCCCAGCATGTTGAACACTTTCAGCCTTCCACATTCTCTCTCATTGTAGACTATTGCAGCATCATTCACAGCTATTTCAAGTCTATTTCTTCCAACAAATTTTTGTTTTGGACACCTTGCCCAGATCAAATGTGGAAGCTTTCATTGGGGTTCTGAGTACCCCCATGGGCACACTTTGAGAGCAATGCAGAACTACTCAGTTTATCAAAGATTGGCTCAATGATTCTTCTTACAAACTCTGGGAGAACATTGGCATTGGCTTTGTGTTGAGGTTGTCCCTCTTGCTATTCTTCAACTCAAAATCAGCTGTGCAAGAGTTGCAAGTGAATTTGAGAGTGAGAGAAAGACCATACCTTGTTTCTGACACACTGCAGTCATTGCTTCCACAGTCTTTGCAAGGAAATGACTTCACAAAGTCACAAAGAATAGCAATGTCAATCACTCTGTATCCAGTCAAGTCATCTGTTGCAGTCTTGGATGTAGAGGCAGCTGCAGCACTGAGTTTCTGAGAAGAGGCAGTCTGTCGTACATCCTGAGGAGGGTCTGGATCCTCCTTGCTTCTCGTGTGCTGGTTTCCGTAAAATTTTCTCTTTCGGCGATAGTACTGCTTCTTCTTTTTCGCTGGTGGCGGACCTCCTAACGGCTCTGTAGAACTCATTTCTTCATCTGGGAAAAAAACACATGTATGCATAAGACGGATGCTATTGTAGACTGCATTAGTTTATAAGCTGAGGTTCTGAGGTGGTCAACTCAGTGTATTACTTCCTTAGTTCCTGTTGTGGATGCCTGATGTGCTTCTTCTTCTCTCGAAATGAAACCTCAACAAACTTGATTTCACGTACAAAGTAAACAACTGATACTAAGACACATTACAGTACAAAATCAAAATCAATAAAAAGGTTAAAAACGTGTTGATCACATGCGTTTCGATGGTGAAGTTCTTGAACTCGCTTGATTTAGATCAGCGCGAGCGATGCTCGATCGATGTAAACAGAGTGCCTCTCTCTCAAGAATGAACGAAAGAAACGATCATTTGGTCTACTGAGAGTAATACTTACCACTCTGCAGAGTTTTTGGGGTGGAACACAGCAATCAGGCCCTTTGAAGAGCACCAACAAGGAATTTTTCTTCTTTCGAAGTTTCAGGCGGCGATGTGCACGCGGAAGAAGGCCACAAGGAGAGTAGGCTGTTAGCCTCGCTGTGATTGGCTGAAACGACCCTCTCTCCCTAAAGCTTATAGTTAAGAGAACCAATGAAATTGAAGCTCTCGTACAACTTTACTTGTTGGAATTGGCAAAACAAGCAACAGATTTGGCGAAATTTGGTGAAAAAATTATTGAAATCCGAGCAGTAGATCGCGAGATATGGATTTTTAAATGTATGCATATTTAATTAGGTTTATTTTTTGTTACCCCCAGTGAAAAGATTGTATTTAAAAACGCTTTTTCGGTCAAGTTTGAGCTTTGATCTTTGGATTATATGTAGTTAAATGGGTAGAGATAAGTTTTATAGAAAAAAACTCATTTTGAGTAATTTTTATGAAAAATGATGTTTTTAGAGGTTGAACCTGGCCTTAATGCTTTATTTCCCGAAATCCACAAATTTACCGAAAATTCAATTCTTACAGTTGCTGAAACTTCAGAAATCTACAGTTGAGTAATGTTTGTGTGTGTGTGTGTGTGTGTGTGTGTGTGTGTGTGTGTGTGTGTGTGTGTGTGTGTGTGTGTGTGTGTGTGTGAAGGGGGGGGCAATGGTATTTTCAAGTTTTGATAGGTTTCTGGTATTTGCACTATAAACATCGAAATCCATAATGAATTTCGAAGTTTATTTACCATGGATTTCGAGATTTATTTACCGAAATCCGTGGATTTCGATATTTAGATTATAAATACCGAAATCCGCTAAATTAAATACGGAAATCTGCAGATTTCGGTATATATTTACCGGAATC
>JAWQFJ010002041.1:104015-106515 GCA_034096865.1 Theodoxus fluviatilis
AACTAATAATAAACATTTTTATCAATTGTTCTCTGAGCGTTTGTAAACAGGTGCGTTCATTCGCCACCTCTTGGGTCACCCATGCATTTTCAAGCCCATTTTCCAATAAGAGAGTCCGAACCTTTGAAGCCCAATTATTATTATAAGTGTTTCTCAACATTGATTTATACATCATTTTCGCGAATCTGCCATTGTCCATTTTCAAGATTTCAACCAATATCTAATGGATCTTATGACAGCATTGATGTATCACCATAGACCATAGCATTGGGCGTTCTTATACTCACATTCAAAAACTGTTTCAACAGAAGTAGAAGTACACCTTCAATCAACTGGCAACCGTCTTATCCCCATATTTCAGTCATATAATAGTATAGGTTGTATTTATGCATCCAGTAATCTAAAGAATACATCTGGAGTTACATGTACAAGTCTTCTCAAAATCTTACAATCCTGAATGCAGCAGCCCTTCCTCTACAAACAAGATCAGTACGCCAGGGATAGTATTCGTGTATAACAGTTTTTGTTATCTCTGGTGTGTACCAGAAGGGGTGAAGCTACAGCAACGTGTCAAGACGAACGTTGAGAAAAGAAAATCCGACTTTAAAAAGTTACTCTGCACTTGTTTTGCACTTGTTTTTCATTCTCTGGTTATCGGAACTGATGATCAGCTGAACATTCGTAAGAGACGAGCAAGCAGACATACATATAACGGATCTTAATACATAGTGTATGTGTCTGAATGTTTATTTCCTGAGGAGTAGATAGTGATCCCATGCCTGATTGCCTTACCGGATGCACCCTCTAGTACTCCACGCGGCAGTCCGTTTTGCCAAGGGAATTTTAGAGGCACCGCTATTCGGATCTGACATTCAGTTATACTATAAGGCACGAATAGATCTCACTGGACCTCGCATCACGCTGAGTTGTATGATATTATACGTTGTGCTCACAAGAGCGAAACATGCCGTTCCTTTCAGACGTTGACAAGTCTTGTTTGAGAATTTTAACAGTAAGAGTAACCAAAATGTAATCTCGATCTTTTGCATGTTAATACAGACTTTCGACCGTATGATTACAAGATCGAAAACAGAAAAAACGCGGTAGGTGGGTAGAAGGTGGGCTAGGTGGAGGTAAATGAAACTGAGAATGAGGTAAGGAGTTTAGGATGTCGAGAAAGAAGAGGGCCAGGAAAGACACTCGTGGTGACATTTTCCACAAATTGTAACTTTTCCCATTTCTCTCGATCGTCCATCTTGCCAACTGAAGTAAGGAACCCCGGCTTCCTTAGGCTGACGTCACGGGCCGAAGAACTCCGAAGAGAGCCGAAAAGCGGTGCCTCTGTAATTCCCTTTGCAAAACGGACTACCGTGTCCTGGACGAACAGTGCACAACAATCAGCAAAAGATAGCACTGTGTAGGGATACCGTCACTCATTCCTGATGGGAGCGCTTTTGTGCGGGGACCATTCCCACTCACTGGTCGCCGTGACGTGATGGCGGACCTACGTTTTAGTGCAGCAGTCATGGCTGAGGAAAGTTCAGCAGGCACTCAAGTTCTGCTTAGGTTTGACCTCTGGTCAGCTCTGTTGCTCGCCATTGTTAGATAATGCTCTTCACGCCTGAGTGAGAATGGGCCAGGCTGTTGTAAGCACTTGGCTGGGAGATGCAAATTCGACATACATGCCGTATCAAGCAAAGTGACGCTCACTGCCAACTTGCTAAAAACCCTTGACGTAACGCCGACTGACTTAACTATTAAGCAAATTTTAAAATGTTTGCCCGTGAAGTCTTTTGTGCTCAATAACAGCTTTGAAATATTGTTGACCCTTACGATAATGGCTTTGCCGGATGGATTTGTCATTCAAAGCCTATCTCACAGCATCATCCAAACATTGCTAATGAACGTTAACAGCTCGAAAACCGTGAACATAATAGTGTGTACGAACTCCGACGCAAGGTTTTCTGAATGCTATGCTTGATATACAAAAGGGGGTAATGTTGAGAAACTTGCTTTATGTCCACTAAATTCGCATTAGTAGCACAGCTGGCGACGACGAGGCGGTCTATCTTCTTGAATCGATGATAACAACACAAACCAATCGCAATTTATCAAAACGATTCTCACTGATTCAAAACTTGCTTCGACAGAATAGCAGCGTTGCCATGATACACAGGGCCAGACACTCATGGGAACACACGCATTTGTGAGGAACACCCGCACATGCAAGAGACAAGGTAAAGAAAAAAGGGTGCTGGTATTGATCTTTTGCAAGAGGTGTGCTCAGTCAGTTGTGAATGCTTTGGCATCAGTCACAGAAGTAAAATTCCTTGGTGCTGATGTCCATATTTCAAAGAGGTAGGCGCGCGCGTGTGTGCATGCATTCGTACGTGTGTGTGTGTGCATGTAGGTGTATTTATGTGCGTGTGCGTGCGTATGTGTGTGTACGTGCGTGTGTTTGCCTGTGTGTGTGTGTGCATGTGCGTGCGTGCGTGTGCAT
>JAWQFJ010002041.1:111515-116515 GCA_034096865.1 Theodoxus fluviatilis
ATGCATTTGTTGTACAATTCATAAACCTCTTATATTTTTGCTTTGCATTCTTTGAGTGATTGTCCTTGAATTCATAATTGCTTTTGCAGACGTATTCATTAGATGATTCACTGGACTGAATGGTAATCTTTGTATCATTTCATGCATGCTGATTCGCTTGTCCACCGTATGCAAGCTTGTCTTTGAAGCTGCATTTACGAGTGTGAAAGCGCCATTACCGATCCCAAACCCCTATCATGTGGAAGACCTTTCACTTGTCTTCAACGTTCTCTTTCCGGAACATCAACTTGGCAGCTTCTTGGTGATTCCGACCTCAAGAAACGAAAAATCCCCATCATTTTTTTAAAATAGCTGAGTTTTGAGTAATGTAACGGATTTTCCTATTTGTAGATATTGTAAATAACACGTGTAGAATATGGAAGACTTTCAACACTTTTCATGCAGTGAAACCTTTTCATGCTTTTAATCCATTTTCCCCCGAAAGGGTAATTTCTTAAAGGTTTGTGCAACTTGAGGTAACTTTCTCCGATATTTCTCTCTGCATGCCGTCCTACTTGATGACAGGGAGCCCAAAGTAGAGTGTTAAGGATAGTGGAAGGTCTATTTTGTAACACTCCCCTACTGTCCACGGAGTGATAATCTCCTCAGTGATTCTGTCACGACTTCTCCCTCGACGCTTGTTTGGGCGCCCAATCTCTGTGTGGCATGCAACGTCCACTGATTGTGTTGTATTGTCTCCCACTACGGGAAGTTTCCCAACATCTCGACCATCCCCCGGTCCATCAGAGGATGGAGATCCTCAGCGCAGTGGGAGTGGGTAGAAGGAGCGGTTCCTTCTAATTGAGGAGTGGGGAGACTGTAATTGTGGGATTCACTCTGTGTCGATGCTTTCTCGACCGACAGACACACCACTGACCCTTCAACAAATCATCTTCCGGAAAGGTTGCGCTCTCCCTGGAGACTGCATTGATCCTGGAAATGTGTTAATCAGGCTTTTGCACAAGTTCTGCAGGGCGCTCCTTGCAGTGTGGATGATTGCATCGTCAGCCCACGCCTTCCCTGCATCTCAGTTCAGGCAGTCTCCACGCTGATGTGTCTCAGGAAGAGGGGGCGGCGGTTTCAGCTGAGGTGACACAATGGAGTCTGCAACTGGGGCTGAAATGGTCGTTGTCAACCACATTCGGGGACAGAGTACTCGGAGTACTCTGTCCACGGGGACAGAGTACTCGGAGTACTCTGTCCACGGGGACAGAGTACTCGGTCTTTGAAATCTCGGCATTTGAACGAGAACGAGACTGCCAACAACAGGCATTTTACCTATCAAAATGGCGGTCGACGTTCGAATGGGACAAGATTTGTTGAACTATTTGAATACAGTGCCAGCGTGAAACACTTATCGCCGAGTGAAGAACATGTCGCGATATATCACATGGTCATCGGTATGTCACGTGACTGTAAGGACGAGATTTCAAAGACCGAGTACTCTGTCCCCGTGGACAGAGTACTCCGAGTACTCTGTCCCCGGGGACAGAGTACTCCGAGTACTCTGTCCCCGAATGTGGTTGACAACGACCATTTCAGCGCAACTGGGATCGAGGGAGCGCCTGTAGTCCCGTGGGATGAGAAAGAGAAAGGCATATGCACGTCGACTGTATGGGACGCCACTGGCGAGGGAGCGCCTGTAGTCCCGTGGGATGAGAAAGAGAAAGGCAGATGCACGTCGACTGTATGGGACGCCACTGGCAAATCCTTTTAGAATCCACCGAAGCTTGTCCCGTCTCAAGCTGAACATCGACTCTCAGTCTACGCATGGCGTTTCTTCGACCCATTTTCTAACCGCTCAGCTCTGCCTTACCCTGCGCTGCTGCGTCGAGTGTCAGTAAGGCTGGAAAGGGGTGAAGGAGGCGGATTACGGGAAAGAAGGGTTGTTGGGAAATCGACCCAAGGGTCGTGCCAGAGGCTGTTGGCATTGGGCTCTGAACTGGAAGAAGGTGCCAGTCTTCAATAGGACTCACTATTCCCCCACTCCGGCACAGTTGACGAGAGAGGGCCATAACGATACAAAGTCAAGGTTTTGGTGGATTGTTTACCGGCGACAGTGATAGGAGCCACATTGAGAGCTACGAGGTCTGTATTAACTACAATACAATGGTGAGGATGACGGTAACGACAAGAAATACATGACCTATGACTGAAGCAAATAATGACTGCCACGTTGACGATGATAGATGAGAGAGCAAGTGAAAGAAAAGACGAGAGGAAGAAGGACACGGAGGACAATAACGATACGGACGTGAAGGACAAGATGGCGAAAAGAACGAGAACGAGGACAAAGAATAGAACGAGGACGGTGGTGTTGAGGAAGTGGAAGAATAAGAAAAGAAAGAAACAGAAGAATAGGGATTAGGAAAAGGAGCAATCGTAACAACTGCTGAGGTCAGATAATGGTGCAACGAAAGACCATCAGATGCAAATACAATGGTTGTGATGATCACAAGGAATAGAAGGTACAAGTAACAAAACCGGACATGGTGCATGGATTCATTTCTTAAAAGGAGGATTAGCATCTAATGACTAGAACGGAAGAATCAGAGGGAGACAAGGGAAGGCGAAAGCGTTCCTCATGTTATGAAGTGTGGGCAGGAGACTGGGGACATCATGACAGGGAACGATGCATAGTGGGGAGGTGGGGTGGGGTGGGGTGAGTCCAAAGTAGGGGATGGCGGGGTGAGGAACGAGATGGGGGTAGGGGACAGGCGAGAGAGCAGGAGGGGCCAAAGGTGAGACAGGCAGAAGACGAGAGTGGAGTGAGAAGAGAGTGCGGGAGTGAGAGGAGGGGGAAGGGTACTGGCGAGAGGGGAAGGAAGGGGTACCCTGTAGCCGCTGCAAGCCAGGGGCGGGTTTCAAAATAGGTAGTCGATCTTGGTTGCAAGATCTTGCTTCGCAGTAAGAGCTAGCTAAAAAAGAAACTACCCAACGTGACGAAGTAATGCGCATGCGTAGACGTCACGACAAGAGGTGAACTGGCCACATTTCAATGGCCGACGTGTTGCCGGTTCATTCAGAAAACGCTCTATTTCGAGATACTAGCAACCCATCCAAAGAAAATAGAAGCCATGCACAGCATTAATTTATCAAAGGTGTATGTTGAATGCATTAATAGATCGTGAAACCTCCTACAGTTTACACATCGAATGCAGGTCAACGCATCCACGACGAACTTTTGTCTCGAATCTTAAAAGCTAGGCACCTCTCAAGCTGCCTCGCTCAATCTACGCTCGTCTACGATTGGCTCGATAGCAAGCAAAGAATGAAACTGCCCATTCGGCGAGATCTACGTAGATCTACCGAGATCTTCGCATTTTGAAACCCGCCCCAGGCACTGCCCTAACTGCAGCGAGATTCGGGGTTCGCCTGCCGCCCACGCACACCCCCACCTTGTCCAGAAAATAGGCCAGCCCCCCCCCCCCCCCCCCCCCCCCCCGCCCGCCCCCCCCTGCAAGAGACACGACGGGGCGTAGCGAGCGCCATTCTCTATGGAGGCGGTGACAGCTGACAATGACACCACGTACACCGTTGCCTCCGTGACGTTGTTTTTGGGCACTGCCGTCCAGTGCCTCTGCTGCTGTCGTAAATGCGTGCATATGACTCACCGCTTGCATTCGCTCAGTTTGCTCCTCCCTGGCTGTCGACCGGTTGTGCTCTTGATTTTTAAATACCTACATGTAGTTTTGCCTCCTCCCCTCATGGATGCGTTTCATCTTGTCTTTTGAACTGAACTCAGAGCTGTGGGATGGTTTTTCTTCCTGCACAAGCCGTGAGATCTACGCCGATGAGAGCAAAAAAGGTGATGAGCCCTATGGAGATCGTGTTACACATCAGGTGCCAAGTAGAAGAGTTTTGCACATGTCAAACAGATAATGTCTGGCGCTGGGAACCACTTTCTGCATGGATGAAAACAAACGAAAAGCAACTGCAAAATGTAGAGATTTTTGTTGATAAGTGACAACTCTCATGTGTTTTTAGAAAAATTAAGTTCCACTAGAAACAAAGTTACACTCTCCATTTAGCACAAACACGTTAATCGTTGGAAGTTGTTGTTCTTGTTGTTCTTGTTGTGTACCTGGGCCAAACACTCCCAGGATCACCCAAGTGAGTGAGATGATTGCGTGTGTGACTGTTTGTGAACACCCCGCCATATAGGCAGCCACACTTGCCTTCAGGGGATTTGATCTCTGTCTCCAGAGAATGCCAGTTGTTATGTTAGGAGCTTACCACGGCTGAAGATAATCCCCACATAACAATACAACATAACAACATTTTGCTGTAGCCTTGGTTATCGTTGGAAGTGAAAATTACTCATGACTGCACATCACTATTGAAGGCAAGAAAAGCTCGTGTCAGACCAGCGCTCTTCTGAAGAATAGTAATTTTACAGTTGTCAACCCTGTGGACTGAATGCTAAGACGAGTTCTGAAAGCGACCATTTTGTTGGATTTTGTGAATTTCCCTCTTGACGTACATGTACACTATTGCAAAATCCTATATTGTCTTTTATATCGAGAAGTTATAAAACTGCAATGATAAAATCGTAAGATGGGTATACCTGGCAGAAATCTTCGCTTCAAAAATATTGTTCCTAGTAAATTACCAAGAGCCAGGTATTGCACAATACTCACAAGAAAAAGTTAGATACGAAAATGGCTGAATGATTAAAAACTGATCGCAGTAATGTAGCAACTACAATTTCTAAAAATCTGCTGCAAATCTTCCATCAATTTCGCAACAATGACATTCACAAGGCACTGGAGAAAACATTCTGTTTTTCGGTGTTGAACTCCTGTGAAACTGTGCTGCGGATATGGCAACACGTACTGATGCAAGGAAGAAAATTTAAGAGACGGATGGAGCGCGTGCGTGCATGACCTACTTTGGCCGCTCTCTTACACGGGGAACGCGCCTAGAGAATGCTACCAGGACGTACGCCCTCGGTGTTGGCA
>JAWQFJ010002041.1:124015-129015 GCA_034096865.1 Theodoxus fluviatilis
AGCCAGGCAATGGCTCTTCCTCTGTTGGTCGTTGTCAGCTTCTTTCTGGCAGGCATGGTGAGAAAATGGCAGCTAGCAGAAAACCAGCAGCTTATAAAGCCAAGTTTTTTAATTACAATTCACACTCCACGAAATGTCCTTGCGCGTGCAAACCGAATTTTCCATCTTACCTGCCCATGTCTATCCGTGTGCACACCAGAAAACAGCCTAGTTTTGGGCGATTTTGCAGTTTGTGTCTCGTGCTACAGCTTTGCGACAGAGAATCCAGTGCAGGTTTCCTGCTAACACAGCATACCCTACCCACTGGTGGATAACATGTGACAGCCATTTGATTTTGTTGACAAAGGGACAGGGTGTTTCAGACAAATGAATTTAGGAGGTAAAATCAGTGGTCCGTCCCTAACTTTTTTCCGCCAGTACATGATATTTAGCCTACAACCTCGAACCCTGACAAAGACTCTTTCGCTGCGGCAAAAGCTTCCACGAAGAGATGTTGCACCGATGTAAAAACATGGATGGTGAAAAGTCGTCTGAAATTAAATGAAGAAAAAACAGAATTCATCATCATTGGTTCTAAGGCACATGTTCAGTTGTTCCAAGAAACTAACATCTCCATTTCGGGAGTCGAGGTCCCCTCGTCAAGATGTGTGACATATCTTGGCGTAAAGATCGATGACCTTTTTTCTATGGGGCCACACGTAAGCAGAACGATCTCTTCCTCCTACTGGCAGCTCCGTCGTATCTCAAGTATCAGACAATGCCTGACTGATAAATCAGCCACAACTCTTGTATTAACGTTGGTGATGTCAAATCTTGATTACTGCAATAGCCTTCTGCTAGGTGAAACCCAAGAACATCTCCGAAGACTTCAACAGATGCAGAACACCGCAGCACGTATAGTGAAACGTCCACCTAGTCGTTCTCACATAACACCCATCCTTCGAGAGCTACACTGGCTGCCTGTCCACCAACGTATTATGTTCAAAACACTGTGTCATGTGTTCAAGTGCGTCAATGGTTTGGCCCCGCTGTATCTGGTTGAGCTCCTCAAGACTGATAAGCCTGTGAGGGATCTCAGATCTTCGGTGCAGTCATTATTCCATGTGCCACGCTACAACACCAAGAGATCTGGAGGAAGAGCATTCTCGTATGCTGGACCGAAACTCTGGAACGATATCCCAGACAGACTGAGGAAATCTCTTTCAATACAGACTTTCAAGTCACAGCTAAAAACTCATTTATTCAAAGGGTGAACGTGTTGAGCGCCTTGAGCATGCCTTTGGGTGTGAGATTGGCGCTATATAAGAGCCAAAATACATACATACATACATACAAAGTATTCATCGTTCACGCCAAAAATCCATATAAGAATACTGTAGCCAACTGGTATTCACACTGTTGGTTCTGGACGGAGACCATTGAAGAGGTGAGAATATTGCCACTGCATGTATGGAGGAAAGAATGGGAAAAAAGGATGAAAGTGTAGGTAGGGGGCCATCAGAGGATTTTGAGGGATGGTTTGGTGGGGCAACCTGGAAGTAGCGGGCATTCTGCACTCAGGAACCAAAGGTCGAGTTGCGTGCACCTCTACATTTTCTGTTTGACATCTAAGGGATGTTTGGCCGGGACACTGAGTGTTGGTGTTTTGGGGTTTCTTCTCCGTCACAGAAGGCAGTACGTCCTTGTTGAGGTTAGGGCCAGTGACTGTCTGTATTTTACCTGTCTGTACTATGTCATTTAGTTTATCATAGTTGTTGTTCAGACAAGTGTCCTTGCTGTTTGGAATGCTATAAATTTGCTCTGGCCGTGTTGCAGGGCTGGAATGGTTCAACTGCCGTTTCCGAAAGAGAAGGAGGAAATTCTGTATTGTAGATGTCTTCTGCTTGCTGGTGTCCCAGTTTTGTTCTCTTCTTTTCCGTCCCATGAGCAATGGCGATGAATCTTGCAGGAGGTGGGTCCTGTCTCAGAAACCTTGCGATCTGGCGTAGTCAGACAGACAGACATACATACAGACAGACAAACAGACAGACAGACAGAGAGACAGTCAGACAGACAGACAGACAGACAGACAGACAGACAGACAGACAGACAGGCAGGCAGGCAGGCAGGCAGGCAGGCAGACAGACAGACAGACAGACAAGAAGGACGAGTAAGTTACGAAAACTACGCACGATTATCTTATAGAATTGACAGTCACCGAATAGAACTATTATCTTAAAGACTACTGCCCTTTAAAAAATACACTAAAAACCCGTCGAGCTGGATGAGTTAAAAGTTCTTCACGTGCATTTGGCTTACGGTTCATGTTTGTTTCAGAAGTTCCATCTTCCCATGCATAGTCCCCCCGCTTCTGTACGCTATGGCACTCAGCGCGGGGAACACACTAACAGCTCCCAGTAGCCCAGGCCACCGGTGTTTCTGCTCACAGCACCACCGTTCCACTATCTCCACTGTCTCGCCATAGCTAATGCAAGCATGTCTTCCTCCAAGCGGCAGTCACTGTGGTGTAGATACTGGTAAACTGGGGGATGACAGTTTAATCTCAGATGGAGAACATGTGTGATTTTCTTTGGCACCATTTCACTGAGGTCATTTGACTTTATTTCGCTACCGTTCCTGTGCACCGCTTTATCGTGCCTAGTGGATACAATACATTTCAATAATCTATCCAACCTGGAGTCCTGTTGTGATGCTTGCTCTGTGCATGTGCGATGTCTGAGTCACATAACTCACCGATCGCTCGAAAGGTCTCTACGTGCAATATGAAACGTGTCTGACGAATGACCCCGAGAGAAGACACGAGCTGACGTCTCTCCGAGGTTTAGCATATCTGCAGCATGTTTGTTTAATGCCCGTATTGTAAAGCTGATATTGTCTCGCAGCATTGCCTGCGCAAAAATCGATCATGCAGTTCAAGGGGCGTGATTCGCGGAGAGAGATAGAAGCTGTCGTTTCGTTTTGATATATTATGCTTCTCTTTATTACGTTTGTTTACGGCTGTTGGGAAGTTTCGTCTCGTTTCCGCAGCATTGCCTGCCCAGAAATCCATCAAGTGCAAATGGGCAACAAACATTACAGCGGGTCCTTCATAGGTTCGCCATTATACACTGGCTGCAATACAAAATTATCCATTAAAGTTGTTACTGTGGCCCCCCCCCACCTCGCGCCCCCCACCCCCCACCCAACACCACCACCACCTCACGCCCCACCCACCCACCCTTTCCCCGTCAACATTGGAAAACTTATATTGCACTTGGAAAGTCCCATTTTTCTTAAGTACGCAGGTTATATTTTGAATGATTTGAAATGTTTAGACTACATTTTCATTCCTAAGTGTAGATGAAAAGCGCGAATAATATACCAAAAAAATTTATATGCAGAGCTGAAGGTGTTCGGAGATGTATATACGCGCCACTCACGATCAAACGTTTTCATTTTTGCCATGGTTTATTTCACTACGCAACATCTGTCACCACCATTGTGGAAATCTAAGTCGAACTTCTACAGAATGAAGTCTAAACATTTGATAATGTGCCATGGCCAGTGCTGTGACACTCGTGCAGTTCAGGTCATCAGACATGAATCGAAGAAAGATACAGACGATGTCATCTCGCTGTGATATATGCATCTCTTCAATCTGTGCTGCTTCTAGTTTTTGTCTCTGACTCACAACATGACCTTTTGACTGTTCTTTCTCTCGTAGCCCACTCCGCCCCAGAGATAGGAGATGTGCAACGTGATACGCCTTGTAAGACAACACGAAACGAATTTGCAAGGTGGAAGGCTTGCATCTCTCCCATTGATTAATGAAATGGCAAGGGCTCGATGTTGCCAGCGCATGGAGCGAAAGCAAGAGTCAATTCTATTATCCTCGCTGCGTCGCATACAAACAAAAACCTAGAATGGTTGAGGCCAGACAAATTACAGAGGAAATGCAATAGACTGGTGATTGTATTTTCTTAGTGTTACGTAAAATTATGAGACACATAAACAAAAATGATATGAAAAATGTCTTAACAAGAAAGTTTGATAACTTTTTTAATCATTTGTTTAAACTAGTGTGTGTGCGTGTGTTTGTGTGTATGTGTGTGTATGTGTGTGTGTGCCTTCGTGCGTGTGTGTGTGTGTGTGTGTGTGTGTGTGCCAAAGTGCGTGTGTTTGTGTGTGTGTGGTTTTTTTTCTGTGTCTCTGAGTGTGTGTGTGTGTGTGTGTGTGTGTGTGTGTGTGTGTGTGTGTGTGTGTGTGTGTATGTATGTGTTTGTATATGTGTGGGTGTAGTTTTGTTTGCATTGTCCGGAAATAACAGAAACAGCAAATACAGGCGATCACATTTGACTTAAAAGCTAAACTTATTTTTCGCACCATATTCCACTTCACCATTGCACTTTTGTTTAAGGCGTTTGCCAGTTGTCTAAAAATGGTTCCTTACATGAGAGCAAAAAGGGCTATGGCCCAGCGGTTTTTGACGTCTTTCGCGGTCAGCAAAGCCGGTGTTCACTGAATCACGATTCCTTGATTGGATATCTTAGGAAAAGCATTTATCCAATGCAGTCTTTTCTCACCCAGGATACGTGGAAAACCTGTTGTGTAAGTGAGTCAGCATCGGGTTGAATTGCATTCTGAGAAGTATGGGGAGAGTGATTTGTGACTGCCCGAAGGTTCTGTCTGTCAGTGTATGTGCTCATTCATCGGGTACAGGAGGGCAATCTGTTAGTTTGCCCCCGAACACTGACAAAACTGCTTAGCCTTTCAAATGTAGTCATGATCGGGAGTGAAGAGTATCTGCTTACAAACACTTTTTTAACCTCACCCTTAATATGCTCTGGCGCTGGGAGCGACTTGTGCATCAATGTTTCACCAGGCGGATCATCTTCCAGCAGAGATGTCCCCTCGGACCTTTGACCTTTTCCTCCTCGCTGCCGGAGCGGTCTGCGAGTGACGTAGTGCAAGAAAAGGCACCGGCAGTCCAGGATGCCGTGGACGATTGATATTTGCCCCCG